>JAQJVL010001738.1:0-150714 GCA_035578905.1 Stictocephala bisonia | reverse complement strand
AAATTTGAAACGTATTAGGCCAACGTCTTCTTATTTAAAACGCAGTTTTAGTGAAGCGGTGCGAATTAAAAACGAGAGCGCCCGAGGCCTTGGTTTGGTCACTAGCACCCCACAAGATGACGGAAAATGAGCTTCACTGACTTACTACTGAAGGCTGGGGTGTCCGCTCTAGATATTCTTTGCTCTGTGGTCGGTATTAAGAGGACCGAGCATCCAACCTATCGCCTATAATCTCCCAAACACTTCGTCCCCATGTAGCTGGGTTAGAGCACTGCGCCATCTATGGTAGGTAGGCCGTCAAAGCTTTCTTGTGCTACTCCATTCCATCCCCAGGAAAGCCCAACTATTGCTGTTTACTTATTTATGTATGCACCCTTGCTCTACTTTCTTTCCCTTCCACAACTACCAATCAGTGTTGATTAAAACTCTGGCCGTGACATTCGCTACTTTACAAGCAACTTTTTGAAAACTTTTTACCCTTTTCTTTTTCAACAAGTAAACCTAGTTACAGCAAAAGTTTTAAACTAAAAATGACAAAATAAAAAATGGCTGTCCTCATCATTAGGAGGACAAAAAAAGTCTTCTCGTGATTCTTTTATATCACATTCAAACAACTGTCATACACTGGAGTGTGGTGTCATTGTGTAAATATGTGGTGTTTTTATGTTGTCACCACATTGACAACTATCAAACACATTCCTACCTTGGAACTTAACTAAAAGCTAAGTACTTGGCTAAGCCTAATCCTAATAAATCGTAACTATAAAGATTTAGCTCAAGCTCTTTCCCTATTAACCTAAGTAAATCCAAGCTCATTGTTGCTCAAACTCAGCAGCCTTTGCAGGGCCTGATTTAGTATTTTGGCGCCCCTAGGCCCAATAATTATTTCCGCCCCATACATAGTCTGGTTAAAGTTACTTTACTTAAAACCTCTACTAAAAAAATATATCAGGCATATTTATTAATTGATAAAACACCACTTCACGATGGAATTTTATCATTGCAAGTTTTTTAATGAATTTACTTGGTTCTAGGTTTAACAACCGTTAATGTATTAACAAAAGATTGGTTAATAACTTTGGTTTTGTTCAATTTAGTCATTTGGACAAATAAATATAATAAAAAAACTCTGTAATACATTATAAAATAGGTTTAATTTCAGAAACACAGCTTACATGAAGTATTTTGATAACGTATTCATCACTCCACAGAAAACCATTATTAGTCACAGATTTGTTTGTTTTTGATTAAATGATTTTAAACTGCGTATTAGAAAATTGAAGGGTATAAAAAAAATTATAATAAATATAAAAAAAATAAAAACTGCGTATAAAAAAATTAGAAAACAAACGTCATTTATTATTATTATATGTAATATTGAAGGACGGACGCTAAACGTTCCGTTCGGTGCGGAATTCGAGGTTGTGTTGTGTTAACACGGACCAGGGGTGTACTCCTGAATTTTTCAGTACCGGAACGCGATTATAGGGGGTGGGGGCTGTGGCCTACAATCCCCCTCCTCTACGGTTGATGTTAAGTCCAATAATTCAAAAACTAAGTATAAATAGGCGCCAGTGCTAGTAAGTAGTAGTCAGCCTAGTGTGATTGAGGCTTAGTTGTGAAATACTGTACACGAATTGAGCTGAAAATGAATTCGTATACATTCGTAAGACACTGGTCACATAGGCCAAATAAACTTAAAGTAGAATGTTAACAAGGAAATTAATTAAAATATTGTGTTTTTAATAATTTGGTACTTACTATTTAATACAACTTAAACAATACTATTAAAATACTAAATATGAATTGTTATTACATAAAAGTTAAACATACAAAAGTTAAAGGAATTTTGCAAAAGGATTGGTATCTTCAGAGTTGCACGGTTTGGCCTGTCTCGTCCTGGTGTCGTTTGCAGTCGTGTGACGTCTTGGCCACTATTTGACGTATAGTTCTGGGTCCCAGTCCCTCAAGTTTGGCCCGTGCAACTTCACGAACATAAGGCTATGTTTCTAATGGTCAGCCTTGATCGGGTTGGTGTAATGATGATATTCACCAGACTAAATCCTCTCTCACAGTCTGTCGTGCTGCAAGGGATCAGCTTAGTACAGTTTAACAGAGGAATCAAAGATTTAGGAATTCTGGTAGGGGTTTCAAGAAAATCCCTGTAGATGATCTTCAATGTCCCTACATATAATTTAAACCTTTTACAAAGATTTTCCATCTCTGTTCCCCCAAAATCTACAGGTCTGTCAGCAGGTAACTGTTCAGGTTCAAGTAGGCCTACTTTAAGTTCCTCCAACAGAGATTCGTAAGTTTTTTGATGCAACGACGAGGTAGATACACGGGATTCGTGGCTGGAAATCGTGAACATTCTTGCGTTCAAGTTATTTATGACACTTGTTACCAATTGTTGATGATTGACTGTCGGGATTTTTCGATTTTTCTTTGAGTGGGACAACACTAAACTACCCATCTTTGATCGCGATTTTTGCTTCCAAAGTTTTGGTCCCAGGCTTTTCCTTAATTGATTCGAAAAACCGGATACTTCTTCTCATGAGTTTGTCTGCACATAACACCGTTGTTACCTGGTTTTGCAGGGTTTCTGATACAAAGCTAATCTAGCAAGGATGTCGTACATTAATGCTAAATTCAGAAGAAACTCAGAAGATGACAACTTGTTAGGTAATCCACTGTACATGGCTCGTTCCGTAGACGACCTGCTTTCATCAACTTTGGCGAATTCAAAGTGTTTATATATTGCACTGTATCCATACCAAGTGGCAGACACTGCTCGAAAAGAACTAGCAACCAAACGGGTTCCTAGCACTTTGCCTATTTTGTTCATTTCCTGATCCAAATCCTAGCACATTCTTCAACTCTCTATGATTTTTTTGGAGATTGGCTGTAAATAGAATGAAGTTTGTCCATAAATATCTGGAAATGATTGACGTCTCCAACTTCATTGATCGCATCATTCAAAGCTAATTCAAGTCTGTGACTCATACAGTGCGATATAATGAGATTTGGATAGTTTTGCAGCAATCGTTCGGCAACTCCGGCCACTGGCGAATGCCACTAAGTTTTTTCAAGGTATTTTTCGTCAAACCCGTGTTTTTTAAGCAATCGAGGAGGCTTTCTGTTACAGCCTCTGATGTTTGCCTGTTCAGTTCAACAAGATCGAGGAGTACAAAATGTGGAGGGTCTTCTTACTGATCTCGCATTTTAAATAAACTAAAAATTTTGCTTTTGCTATTAAGGCTCGTTGACTCATCTATTAGAACTGTTAGTTTACCATTTACATTCAAAAATTTGTTTCACAATCATTTTTTTCATTTCTTCAGATACATGGTTTATAATTTCCATTGCACTCTTTTTTAAATGTAATCCGTGACGTATTTCTACGCCATTTAATTTTTGCATTTCTAGAAGGTCAAAATGATCTGTGTAAGGCCTATTGTTTTTTTGGCGAGGTAGTGAGTAGTTCTAAAAGCTGTTTTAGTAGTCATTTCGTCAACCACATTCTCTATTGCTTCTTTTTTTAGCTTCAGACGAAATCTTTTCGGCTTTTCCGTGGCTAGCAGAATTTTTGTGTTCAAAAAAATTTGTTCTCAAGGACGTCAATTGGGCTGTTTTGCTCATTCCGTTAAAGGACACTGAATAGTTGTGCAATTCTTTTGATATGTTTAGGCGTTCTTCATTGAAAGCCCCGACGTTGCCAACTTCCTTACAAACCTTACATCAAAGTTTATCATTACGACAGTCTAACAAAGGAAAAGCGCCTTTCTTCCGTTGCCACATCTCCTCAGTCCAAATCGAAGGCCAAGTATAAACAGCCTTGTCATCAACGGGGACGTCTTGAGCTGTTGAACCTGGTTCTTGATGAGAGGAAGTTGAAGGCTCATTGATAGTACCAATGTGCATAGACTGCTTGTTTTTGCTATTGAAAAATTACGTTAAAGTTTTTTGTTTCTTGTTGGGAGTAGCCATTGTAAATAAGATTTTTCTGAACGAAAATTCTAATTAAACCTTAAATTGACAGGTAAAACTTTTATTTGAACTAGCAAAATGACTCAACGATTCAACTTTTTTGTATTAATAAAACAAACCTACAGTCTACACAGTACACACTCTATATAGATAAACACAATGTTTATTAGCGAGAAAATTTGCTACGCCTCTGAATAACGCAGTCCTTGGGTTAAGAACTATAAATGACACTCACCCACAGTCACTCTCACAAGTCAAAATCTCACATGACACAAACACACGGTAAAAGCTTCTTTGAATACCACACACAACAGAAATAACAACTAAACTAATATTTGTAAAACTTTCACTTCAGTTTATTTCCACATGTAATGTAAACGGTAACGTGCAGACTGCAGAGGTTGACTTTGACAGAAATATGTGGGAGGGGAGGGATGGCGGGGAGCAGGGTGGTAGGTGTGCCTGCGCTGGCCATGCTTATGCCCAGGTGCACCAATCCTGGGTCAACTTAACCCGAGTTTAACTTACCCTCAATGTCGCCAACCTAAGAAAAGAGTTCTTAAAGAATTATGTAATTCAGTATGAACTCTTTTTGAGTTCATTTCGAGTTCTAATTTTTCAAGTTGGCGACATTGAGGGTCAAGTTAAACTCGGGTTAAGTTAACCCAGCTTTGGTGCACCCGGGCATAAGAAATCAATAGACCGCGAGCAGCGATACCAGAATAGGGGAGTGGGGACGCCGGAGACTAACATCTCTCCTCGGCCTTTTCCCCTACGGTCCTTTTCTACGAACACAGTGCGTGCGTGCTAGAAAAGTACCGTGGAGAGGGACTGAAAGAGACCCGAGGAGAAGAGGCAGTTTCGATTGTCCCCGTTCCTCTTATCTGGCATCGCTGACCGCGAGCAGTAGCACGTCGCAGCTGAGTGGCGCAGGTTGGCCAGTACTTTACTAAAAATATCTCCATAAAAGCAGTACCGGAACGCCATTTCGGCGCGTTCCGACACCAGTACACCTCTGGCATGGACTCACGGAGAGAATGGATCGGAAGAATCGAAAGAATGAGGACAGCCATCGCCACGAGGAATCACGAAAACAATCTGTAGCTATTTGGCGTCACCAAGACGGTCACCCTCCTCTATATGAGGAACATGAGAGTTGCATAGGGCTGGCTGCGTACTGCTCAACGATTGGTGCAGTTTCAAAATTTCCTTGTCCCAAAATTTTCAAATTTTGTAACGAAGTTGATGCATAATGTTAAAAAATATGTAGTTTAACTTTACCAACAAATTTTGGTCCAATGAACTTCAATATCAGAATGCTTTATTAGCCTGATTTTTTAAAAATCAATTCAAAAAATGTTTTAAATTATGGACATTTATTTTTATATCTAGTCATTTTTTTATTTTTCTCTCTCTCGGTCGTGCGCCCCCTCATATCTTGTGCCCATAGTAGGCCCGGGTCTATTGGGAAATCTGGCCCTGAACTTTTACTCGTCTCAACCAGTGCATCTAGACAATACAAATAAGAGTCATTTTCTTTGTTTATTAACCTTTTGCTTCGACAGGAAATATTCAACTCACTCATTGTCATATAGATTGCAAAATTCCTCACTTACAACTAGTCAAAACCTGCGACATGCTGAATAACATTTGGTTGAGTACTGGTATTTGTATTCTATTTGTCTGATTTACAACTAGTCAATCCTGTGATGTGCTTGAATGTCATTTAGTTGACTAATACTGGTATTTGTATTCTGTTTGTCTGATTTACAACTAGTCAATCCTGTGATGTGCTTGAATGCTATTAGATGACTACTGGTATTTGTATTCTATTTGTCTGATTTACAACTAATCAAATCAAATCAAATCAAATCAAAATATCTTTATTTGTATCAGTACAGAGTTGTACATTAAATAGCGTCACTACATTTATTGTATAAACTAAATTAACTTATTACTAAGAACTAAAATATTCGTCCAAAGAATATAAAGATTTAGAAATAAGGTATGATTTAACCAGGGATTTAAAATTTACAGAGTTAAATTTATTTTTAATACTATAAGGTAGAGCATTTATAAACTTCGCACCCATTACTGAAGTTTTCTTTTTACTGTAAATAACTCTAGCCTGTGGTTGGTACAACTATCGCCATTTTACCCCTTGTATTGTAAAAGTGTATGTCAGAGTGAGTTTCCACTTCACTGAAGTGGTCTCTAACATACATTATACACTTAAAATATATAGGCCAAATACCGTTAATATTTGGCAAACTTTGGAAATGACCCCTACAGAATCAGTAGCTCTTAATTTTAAAATTATTCTGATTGCCTTTTTTTTGCAGGATTAATATTTTCTTCAAATTTTGTAAAGAAGTGCTACCATAGACACATATGCCATAAGATATATGTGATTGTATGTGAGCATGAAATATTAATTTGAATGTTGGTTCACTGCATAGGAGTGACATTCTTCTCAATGCAAACAAGTCTGAATTAATTTTCGAAATAGTGTGATCTACATGACTGCACCAGCTGAGACTACTGTCAATCAACAAACCTAGAATTTCGTTTTATCAATGTTTTCAACTTTTTTCCGTGCCGATATTGATATTTGGTTTAACCTGATTCTTATTTTGAACTGTCGAGAAGTGAATATATTTAGTTTTCCGAGGATTAGTAACATATTGTTATTGCAGAAAAAGTTTTGAAATTTTTCCAACTCTAAGTTTGCTTCTCTCTCCAATTCACTGCTGTTTAGCTGACACTATTAAGTTTGAGTCGTCAGCATATAAGAACAGGCCTTTTGGAACACTTTGTACTTTAGTAAGCAATAAGGCATACCTTTTAGATAACATAGAAAAAGAAGGGGTCCTAGGATTGACCCTTGTGGTACTCCGTGTTTTAATTTGCTGAAATGGAAGATAGCTTTTTTATAATTTTGTTTTCTTTTATATGAGGTAATCTCAACTGATTGCTGTCTATTTTCAAGGTAAGATTTAAACCATTCCAAAGCAACTCCATTTATTCCAAGTGAACTTAGTTTTGATATTAAACGCGAATGTGACACACCTGTCAAAAGCCCTGGACAGGGTCCATTGAAATGTCCAGCTACAACATATTTTTTATCAATTGAATCTATTATCATGTCTACGAAATTGACTAGTGCTGTAACCGTGGACCTGGACTAGTCAATCTGTGATGTGCTTGAATGTCATTTAGTTGACTAATACTGGATATTTGTATTCTATTTGTCTGATTTACAACTAGTCACTCCTGTGATGTGCTTGAATGCCATTTATTGACTACTGGTATTTAGACTATATTATTTTTGTCTGATTTACAACTAGTCAATCCTGTGATGTGCTTGAATGCCATTTAGTTGACTACTGGGTATTTATATTAGTATTTGTCTGATTTACAACTGTCAATCCTGTGATGTGCTTGAATGCCATTTAGTTTGACTACTGGTATTTATATTATATTTGTTCTGATTTATAACTAGTCAATCCTGTGATGTGCTTGAATAACATTTGAGTTGAGTACTGGGATTTGTATTCTACTTGTCTGATTCACAACTAGACAATTCCGCGATGGTGCTTGAATGACATTTGTTTGAATTTTGGGATTTCTATTCTATTTGTCTTATAACAAATCATCAAGCCTGCGTTGTGTTTGAGTGACATTTGGTTGACTACTGAAATCGTTTTCTCTGTTCCTTACATTACAATCCGGTCTATCCTGCAAGGAATGTACTTTCAGTTTTATGCGTTTTTAACTTGTAGCTGTTCAATCCTGCGATGTGCTTAGATGACATTTGGGTAACAACAGAGATCATGTTATTGTCTTTTTTTCGCTTTGATCTTAGTGGTATTGGTTTTTTTTTTAACAATATTTGATATTTTATTTTGAATTAGTATTTAATGTAAAATTTGTTATTCTATTTTTTATTTAAACTGTGCAGCTCCTTATGTCTTAAATATTAACTAACCAATGCCAGATCGCAACAATACCATAATCCTTATAAATATTCCATTTCAACAAAGAACTTCAAACAAAGTACTATTCAGATTATAAGTTCGTTTTCACCGGAAATAGTACATACTATTCCTCTTTTATTGTGTTGATTTGTTATTGAAGTTATGAAATACTTCTTAAAACAGTAATAAATTCAAGTCATATTATTTATGTTATTTAGACATTTTTTAAATGTATAAATTACTTCACAAGTTAGGGCTACTAATATAGTAAATTGAGTAATAATTTATTCATTTTAAAATCCAATTGACTTCAGATACCGAATGGTCTTAATCCCTTGCATTATTTTCCTGATGGGAAAGCACGGTTCCAGATGGAACTCTCACCGGAGAAACCCCTTGTAAACAAACATGGAAGGCCTTTGTACATACGAATGGAAATTTCAGCAGCGAGAGTGGCAAAATATTTGTCTAGTCTTCCTGATAAAGTTAAAAACATATCACGAAAATATATTTTACTCGTATTAATAAATATCATTTACTCTGGTGGAACATTGGTATACTGTACTAACATAATTTAAATTAGATTAATATAAACATAGATTAACAGTATTGTTTAGTAAACTCCAATTTTTAACATTTTATTTCTCATTCAAATGAGCACCAGTTTTATTGTATTAATCATTTAATTATAACCTCTAAAGTTGTACACCAGATATATTTTTCTTCACCAGAACAGAACAATTATTGTAACATTTAAATAAAAACATATATTAATACTTAGCAAAATTAAAATTCATGACGTTCAGAAGGTGACGTTCAGAACGATCAATCTTTCTGATTGGACTATGTATTGATTATAGAATACAAACTACTAGTAATAATATAAAATGATTTCTAGAAATTAATAATTTGAATAATGATCAGCCATGATTTTCTCTTGATTGAGGGAAATTTAGATTTAGGCTACCATAGATTTTTATATATCAAGGAATTTACTTTATTTAAAAAGGGAAGTTAAGTTTTCCAGAGGCATTAGGGTCCACGTAGTTGTAAAACGTTCAAGATGGAATAGTTCTCGTGCATTAGATGATGACACATTCTGTAAGTAGATATCACGTTCAATGTTTGATTTTCAAAAAGGGGAGGGTTATTCTGACATTTCCTCTTGAAAGTTTCAGTTAAAAACTCTTCTATTTTCTTCAAGTAAATTTAATCAGTACCCATTTTTTCACTGGATTACTCTTAGAAGCAGAATTTACAGTTTTACATCCCGTTAACCTTTTAAAATGATACACAGTAATGATACACAGTAATGATACACATCAATGATACACAGTAAGGATACACAGCAATGATACACAGTAAGGATACACAGTAATGATACACAGCAATGATACACAGTAATGATACACAGCAATGATACACAGTAAAGATACACAGTAATGATACACAGCAATGATACACAGCAATGATACACAGTAAGGATACATAGTAATGATACACAGTAATGATACACAGCAATGATACACAGTAAGGATACACAGTAGGGATACACAGTAATGATACACAGTAATGATACACAGTAATGATACACAGTAATGATACACAGTAATGATACACAGTAATAGATACACAGCAATGATACACAGGTAAGGATACACAGCAATGATACACAGTAAGGATACACAGCAATGATACACAGCAATGATACACAGTAATGATACACAGCAATGATACACAGTAATGATACACAGTAATGATACACAGTAATGATACACAGTAATGATACACATCAATGATACACAGCAACGATACACAGTAATGCTTGTGTTCATATTAAATATATTCTCCTCTTAAAATGGAGAATAAATCATTGAGAGTTGTTTCTTTTTTATTACATTATAAGCACCCACCTTTTTCACAAAATGGGGGAATGAATTACTTTGCCTCATCATCATTTACATTAAGTTTTAAGCTCTTACTTCTCGCTCAAAATGGAGTTGACACGATTGTGTTTCTTTTATACTTCTTTATTAGGTTTGTAAGCAACCACCTGTCCCTTAAAATGGAGTACACTATTGTGTCTCTTTATACTTTTTCAAGTAGGTTGTAAGTATCATCTGTCCCTCAAACAGTGGCGGCTTTTGACTTAGTAAAGTGGGGGTTTCACACCACGGGGGGGGGGTTTATGGGAGTACCCCACAAGTAAAAGTGCACAAGTAAATTTTATTAAAAATTATTCGCTTAAACATGCATTTTAAACTATTTTAAAACAAACTTTAACGTAGTTAAAATCTGTACTTCAGCTGTTATATATTGGTTCCCAAAACTAAGTTTTCAAGATTATAAAATAGTGTTTGGTTTGGCGTTAGCTGTGCAAACTAAGAACAAGAAATTTTATATATTTTAATAATAAGTCAAGCCAAAAAATATTACTTACTTTTAAAATCTGGTTGTTTAGTTACTAATTTTTTGTTGTATTAAAAGAAAGAAGTTGCTTTTAATTTTTCTATTAGGCGCATTATAATAATTTCGTCTGTTATACATATTAAAAACATCACCTGTACTCCCAAGAGTGTACTCCCAAGAGTTAATTGTAAATAATAGTACTACCTAAAGACAAAGACAAACAGGAGTGGAAGCGGAACAAACGCTAGCTTCTATAACAAAATGACCCCCACTACTGCCTTTCACTCAGACCAGCTGATAGACTTGCATAGTGCAAATACGCAGTTGGGACACCCGGGACTGTACGTGTACTGCGGGGTTAGCGGAAGCTAGCTGAGCGCTTCTTATGGGTTTTCTTACGTTTAGGGAGTTTAAAAGGCAATTGAATCACATATTTCGTAATTTCTATGTGTAATAATTTAACTTAAACTTTAAATGCAGTTCATTTTATTTTTACAACTCTCACAGGGGGTTCACGTGCTCAAATGCTCTTATGGAGTAGCCGCCACTGGGCGAGGGGCGAGGAGGAACACATATGTAAAAGTTCATACAAACATTCGCCCAAACTAGGTCATGCGATACAAGAGTGACTCATCTGTCTGCATCCATCAATCGGTCCAGTCAGTTATTGAGTGTGTGCTTTACTAGTTTTTCCTAATTTATTTCCCATTTATAACTAACTTGTTGCACAATTATTGTGCAGTTTTTATTTTAATATTCTTGTATAGTTTAGTGGATTCTAGTTGTATATAATGTAGTGTAGTTTGTTCACTTTTATATTTAAGTGTGAATTCATTTTATAGAAGTTTATTGAACTAATTTAAAATGGAAACATTTGTGTCAAAATTAACACATGAGAAAACTGCACAGCCAGGCTCGTGAGATAATTTGGCGATTGAGTGAATTTATGCGTGGTGAATCGAACAAGCCCAATGATGCCATTACCAGTACAAAAATGTCTAGAACGAGCAGTGGCCACTTGTGGAGTGTCCCCTTGGCGTAGTAAAAGAATACGGAAAAAAAAAAGATATAAATATTTCGCCTGAAGCAGGATGTACTTTTTCCACCCCAAAAAGAAGAAAAAATGTAAAGCTGTCACAGAAGTTGTCGAATTTGATAAGTTCGTTATGAGGAGGACGGTGTATAATTTTTACAAAACATAAAAATCACTCCCTACGCTAAATATATTAAAGAATAAACTTTCAGAAGATATAAACTTCAAAGGAGTGTTTAAAATTGAAGAGAAATAATAAAAGAATCGGGTTTTAAGTGGAAGAAAATTTAAAACAACCGAAAGGTATTGATAGAACAAAGCGATATTCGGGCAAAACGGACCAACTTCTTAAAAAATATCAGGAAATGTAGTCAAGAAAACAGATCAATTTTATATATGAATGAATCATACGTTTTGTCTACACACGTGTCACAGAAAGGATACAAAAGTAATAACAGTGAAGGTCAACGGGCAATTATAGCCCACGCTGACGGAGAAGAAATGGGCTTTATTTCAAATGGTTGTTTGGTATGGAAGGCCGGAACTATTGACGGTGATTACCATGAGCAAATGAATCATGTTAATTGTACGATGTGGACAAGAAATTAATAAATACTAAATATCCCCTCAAACTTAACCGTTTGTAGTTGATAATGCGTCATATGATAATATTGAAGTCAACAAAGCAGCGAGAACTCGAACTCATTGAAAGCTGATATGGTTAAGTGGCTTCACTACCATAACTCGACAATGCTAAAACCTGAGTTTGTACACCCTAATTAAACGCTATGAGGACCATAAAGTGTTTGCCTTTGACAACCTTCTAATAAATTTGGACATTCTGTGCTTTGTCTGCCACCTTATCATCCGGATCTCAATCCGATGGGGATGGGTTGGGGCATAATAAAAAACTATGTTGCACACAAAAAATTTAACTAATAAAATAGACGATACGATCAGGTTGTGTAAGGAAAAATGGAAGAAATATCTGCTGTTGAATGGAAAAGAGTGTGAAACAAAGTCATAACAGTCATTTTTTATAAATTCCACAAATTTTAATTTTTATAAGAGTGCTTTCGCCGGTTAAGGCATCTTCAGTTGTAATACATTATATACAGAAAACATATGTGAATAAAAATAACAAAAAAACCACATGTAAGACGTTAAATACTAGTTAAATTAAATTTAAGTGGCTAAGTTTGATAAGAATTATTATGAATTAAAATATGGCTTAGAGTTTTAAATTTTCGATGATATTTCTTCTTTAATTAAAGGTAAAAATATATTACTAAAATTTAGAGACGGTTGGGAAATACATTCATCTTTCAAAACTGCCATACATGCACTTGGTTTCTCTTGGTCCATAAAGGTTCTTTTAAAATTACACTTGTAGAATTAAAATTGATATCATGTTTTTCATTAATAGCATGTTCAACTAATTTTTATTTTTTTGTATTTTCTTTTTTATAATTATAAATGTGTTCGATTATTCTTTTTGAAATTGGTCTTGAAGTTTTACCTATATACATTTTATTGCAATGACAATCAATTTTATATATTACATTCTTTGTTTCTTGTTGTTTATTTTTTGGTTTTAATTTAGTTAAATGGCTTCTTAGATTGTTGGACGAATTAAATACAGTTCAGATGTTAAATTTTGAATTAACTTTACGAATGTTTTCAGATATTCCTTTGACATATGGAATCGTAACTGTTGTTAGAGGTGTCTGATGTTCATAATTTTTATTTATAGTAAAGTTTTTGTTTTTTCTTTTTGCTTTTTCAATAATTCCTCTAGGATAATCATTTTTAATCAACAGATCTACAATTTTGTATCAATTTTAATTCTACAAGTGCAATTTTAAAAGAACCTTTATGGACCAAGAGAAACCAAATTGAAAGTGCATGTATGGCAGTTTTGAAAGATGAATGTATTTCCCAACCGTCTCTAAATTTTAGTAATATATTTTTACCTTTAATTAAAGAAGAAATATCATCGAAAATTGAAAACTCTAAGTCATATTTTAATTCATAATAATTCTTATCAAACTTAGCCACTTAAATTTAATTTAACTAGTATTTAATGTTTTACATGTGATTTGTTTTGTTATTTTTATTCACATATGTTTTCTGTATATAATGTATTACAACTGAAGATGCCTTAACCGGCGAAAGCGCTCTTGTAAAAATTAAAATTTGTGGAATTTATAAAAAAATGACTTTTAATTTACAACCAAAGCAATTCCATCAAGCATATACAGCAGAAAAAGAAAGTCATAACAGTGGAAAATGACTATTTTGAAAAAGGAACATTTAATAGATGAGACAACTGAACAGTTTGTAATACACGTTGGTGACGAGAGTGTTAGCGAGGAAGAAAGTGAAGGAGAGGTTGCTTTACCACTAGCGACACCACTGTGATTAAGTAAGGAGAGGTTGCTTTACCACTAGCGACACCACTGTGATTAAGTAAGAATCTATAGTAAATTATGTTAATTTAAGTATCATTATAATTACATAATCTATAATGCTGTTTTTGTTATTTTCGCCATAACTCAGTGTAATGAATAGGGCTTTAAAAGTCGAACTTTTGTAGTCTATTGAATTCATATTATTCAAATTATAAGTATTTAAACATAAAACCAGACTTTTAATAATATAACTTCAGTTTTACAGTATTGAGCCAGTAAACCTTAATAGATTAATTGGCTTAACTTAATTAACCATTCTGCCGTGCTGCTGTGTTGTGCCGGTTTTGACAAATCATACAATGGTCATTTACACGACTCTCAGAGCTTAAACCATTAATTCTATACAAAATCATAAGTTAAAAAATTAAAATTTATCTCTTTTTCAAACACTTTGTCACTTACAACATTAACCTGACCGAATAATAAACATTTTCCTCGCTAGCTACTTTTTCTTTGTACTCACTAATAATGATTCAAATATAATAAACGGCTATATTATATATTATAATATATAACTATATTTGTTGTCACAAGTGGAAAGCCGATTTATTAATTTGGTACTATTCATTTAATTTTATGGCATCATCTTCATAATCAAGTCACGAGAAGAATCAGAAAGTTGTCATTACAGCGAACATTTTCATGCAGGTTAGTAGTGCACGGCCGAGTCTACGGTTTAGCAATAGTACTATATCAGGCTTATCGATTAGCTGAAAATCAGACCAATACTACGTGGTTCAGATTCCACGTAAAGCTGTAGGACATTTAGTTGCCCTGGCTATTGGGCTATTAATAAAGGTTCCTTTATTAATAATTGAGTTGGAAGGTTCCTTCTGAGGAACAGTCGAACTCAATTAGTAACCAGACTACACATATCATCCACACTCATGTAGGCCTAATTATTCGTATTGGCCTTAAAATTCACATAAAGGTATGTCGGTGTCTCTTATGTAAGAATAAAAATAAGTATACTCCATTTTGAGAAGGAGTTGGGTGCCTACAACTTATTAATAACAATAATAATAATTATTCTTTATTGAATAAATGCCACAAAACAGGTTCAAACCCATTTACATTGTAACATTAGAATAATATATGATAAATAAATGAGAAATGAATAAGGGATACGCTTTTCCAGTAAGGGACGCTATATCGTAAGGTCCAACAGGTCTGATGTTTTCACTGTAGTGGGTTTTCAGGGCTCCCATGAAAGTTCGGTCTAACGGTTGCAATTTATGCGTAGTGTGGAATGGTAAAGACAAAATCGTGACGTAATTCTTCCTCGCCAAGTCTATCACATCAATGTTTCTTGTGTGAGAATAGTGACCGTCAAGAATAAGTAGTACGGACGAGGTCTCTGTTGGATTAGTTTTATCGATAAAATGGGCCAACCAGTCTGTAAACAGATGTGCTTGAACCCGTCCAATATACCCAGGAGGGGCTCCTTTCATAAGGAGATCCGACATGTTTGTTCTCGGGAAAATCAACATCAGAGGTACATATAAGATCCTCCTACACTCATTGAACAGATGAGTGTTACCAAAGATCCACGTTCTGCTGCAGTCAGAGAACATATTTGACGTTTACCTTTACTGGCAATCCCCTGTAGTATCTTGGTCTGAACTACACTAAGGCCCGTTTCATCTACATTCCAAATACGGTCACCTGAGTATTTGGGTTTTGATTATTCAGACTCCAGCAAGTCATAAAAGGCATTAACTCTTTCACGAGTAAAACCTTTGGCACGAGCATATGATTGATGTTCCAGTTGGTTTTCTGATTGGCAGTTTGTCTCGGTGACGTCTGAGGAAATGGTCAAGCCAAGCTAAAAATAAAACACTAAATAAATATAATTTATCGATTCATTTAATTAAAAAGTATGTGGTCACTCAAATATGGAAAAAATTGTAACTTTTAAACTATAAGATCTGAAGACAATAGTTTAAGAAATGGAATGAATTAAATAAACCAAAGTACCATACAATTGCTGAACTACATAAAGGACTTCCACACAGAAAAACTCAAAGCTATACAGACAACAACCATAGTGAAACTCAAACATAACGTGCGGTGTATTAATATGTACATATTTTCCGAAATAAGAAAGAATATTTAAATTGAAACAAAATAATGCGTGTTAACGCTTACTTTATATTTATATCAATTAAAAACATGAAATTCCAGAAGGCTTTTTAATTCTAAAGAAATTTGAAGTGTAAAATCTGCCAACCAAACCAGGAATCGAAACCCGATCTGATTGTTAATAACATGTACAGTATTCTAATTTTAATAAACGTGTGTATCACCTTCACTTAGATTACTCTCAAGTTAAACACAATCTCATCAGCGATATCAAGAATCCCTAGTTTTTGAACCCTTGTCACATCGGACCTACGAGGGTATGACAGGGGAGCGCCTCACACTCAGGCGCTCCAATGTCGCAGTTGGGCGATTTCCTGGCTGACAGTTTGATATGTTTTTTAAAGGCGCTACACTGTCGCTCGCCCGACCTGTGGGAGCAAGCTCCCAGGAGGCGCACGGCCGAGAGAGAGAGAAAAAAATCTAGAAATAAAAATAAATAGCAATAACTCTACATATTTTTAAAAACTGCCAGAAATTGTAACACCAAAAGCCTAATTCACATTATTCACATGTTCACAATATTGAAAAATATCTTGGTTCCTCAACAATTACACAAAGATTGGGAAAATGCGCTCTTTTGGGCTTAGAATTGTGGCCTAGAAGACGTAGACATCATCATTACTGAAGTACCCTCTGAACACTGGAAAAATGTCTCTTCTTAAGACAGCTACTATAGTTTGTATGATAGAACCTGTCGCCTGGACCCTCGGCTACATGGGACTGGCCCGGGACACTCCCATCACTGGCAGCCGCCTGCGGCTGTTTCCTTAATGAGTAATAATACTGGCATCCCCACTAGGTGAACTAACTTTTTTCCCGGATCACAATTTTTGAATTTTTATCAGATATTTGGAAAGTACATAAAAAAATAAGATTAACGATATAAAATCGATAAAAATTGAACAATATTGAGATGGTCTGTTTATTTGTATAGTAACAGTATAGTTGGTTTTGTGTAACGATATGACGATTAAATTACATTGGAATTGACAACAATTCTAATAAAATAATTTTTAAACTAAGCTTATAAAAGATTAGAGGTAGCAATCCAGTTTCATGAGAAAAATCTGTATTTTGCGTTATAACGGTACTACCACTTGGAACATTGGACTTTCGCAGCGGAAGTCTAAAGCTAAGTTTACACTAGCATGTAGCAGTGGCGCCACTTTTACTGGCTTCAAAGTGGCGCCAAAAATGGACCGTGTAAACCCCTAATGACGCGCCATTTTTAGTGGAGAGGCGCAGTGGCGAGCCATCTGGAGTGACGCCACTAATATAATTATGTTTCGACAAATTTAGTGGCGCCAGTAGCGGCTGACGCGCCATCTGTACTGACGCGTCACTTCAGGTAGCCAGTGTAAACCACAGCGCCAGTGCTAGTGACGGACGTCTACCTAGCTTGCTGTATAAACGTGTGTTTTTCGGTTTGTTAAATTTTATACAGTGAAGTGTTTGTTGTCATGGAAGAAACAGAAGCTGGACCGGTGATGGAGGAACTGATTGGTGATTAAGTCGATAGTAGTCAGAAAGAATACTCAGTGTTAGGAATAAAAAAATCAAAAGGAAAGGTTAAGAATCCGAGTAAGCAGAAGAATGAAGCTCAGGTAGAAATTCCAGAAAAAGTTGAAGGTAAAAAGAAGGAAGATAGATGGAAGCCGGCCGAGATAGACCGATTTCTCGAATTGTATGAACTTTTCCCCTGCTTATGGAATTACAAAGTCCCCGAATATGAAGATCGAAATGCCAAAGAATACGCATGGGGTGAAATAGTTAAACTCATGCAAAAAAAGGATCTAACAGTTAAAAAATGCAAAGATACACTTAGGAACACGGTACATGTACTGCAATGACGCAAACGAGTCACCCGTAGCCAGGTACCTCAATGTAATTTGCAATTTTAGTCTAGCTGGTAAAGCCAACCTCATCTTTGTATTTGATTTTTGAATTGCAGGCGTAACATGTTTTAGTAACTCCTCAAACTTTTCTTCTGTCATTCTTAGATGATTTTTGAAGCTTTCATTATCCTCAGCAGCAAGTTCCTCTAACAATTTGGATGCACCAAAATGTATCCTTCTGCTTATCCATTTCCTTTCCCAACAGGACCTAGGTTTCCTGGGTTTAATCCGACTCACAATGTCACGTGCTTCCTCCAATAACTCTTCACTAACCACATCAATCACTGTTCCTAACACATTCCGAACACTCTCAATGTAATCGGACATTTTAAAGGTAATCAGACAACAGCTACAAAATAAAACCAACCATTTCTGTGCAAAAAACTCGAGTGTCTCCATGAAAATGACGCCATTAACAGTGGCATGGCTTGAACACTCCCTTTTGTGTGTAAACCGCTAGTGTCATGACACTAAAACTGGCGCGATTTAGTGGCGCCACTGCTACATGCTAGTGTAAACTTAGCTTAACTCATGGTAGCTAATCTATTTCTGAAAAATGCTTAATCAACTTATTAAGTTCTGAATAATGTTATTAAGTAATTATTTTCGCATCGATGCCCCCCTATTCGCAGCAAACTTGTAAAATCTACATTATGTATATTTTAAAATGTTCTTATGTAAGTTTGTATAATATTCATTGTTATTATGTAAATATTGTGCCTTTGTCATTATTATTAAGATATGTATATCACTAACATTTGGATAAAATTTGGTACATGGGTTCTTAATAATCTTATTAAGTAATTATTTTCGTATCGATGCCCTATTCGCAGCAAACTTGTAAAATCTACATTATGTATATTTCAAAATTTTCTTATGTAAGTTTGTATAATATTCATTGTTATTATGTAAATATTGTGCCTTTGTCATTATTATTTAAGATATGTATATTGGATTATTTTGTTAAAGTTCATGTGAAAAGTGAAAGTTGTAAAATATTGATTGAATTATAAATATAATGTGCTTAAAAGTAGGAATAGTCTTATTTTTCAAATCCTTGTCAATTATTTAGATTCACATTGGTAAAATGGCCTATGATATTAATGTTTACTCAATAACGCAGTGTTTGGCTTTATTATTCTAACTCAGTAAACTTGCAATAATTTACTTCTCAGAAATATTTTAGCCACCATGAGTCAGACTTCCACTGCAAAAGTCCAATGTTCCAAGTGTTGGTACCGTAGATTTTTCTCGTGAAACTCGATTGTTACTTCTAACCCATGTTACTCATAAGCTTATTAAAAAAATTATTTTATTAGAATTGTTGTCAATTCCAATGTAATTTAATCGTCATATCGTTACACAAAACCAACTATACTGTTACTATACAAATAAACAGACCATCTCAATATTGTTCAATTTTTATCGATTTTATATCGTTAATCTTATTTTTATATGTACTTTTCAAATATTTGAAAAAAATTCAAAAATTGTGATCCGGGAAAAAAGTTAGTTCACCTAGTGGGGATGCCAGTAAGTGACTCAGGCGGCTGCCAGTGCTGGGGGGTGTCCCGGGCCAGTCCCAGGTAGCCGAGGGTCCAGGAGACAGGTTCTATCATACAAACTATAATAAAGGTTGTCTAATAATGTAATGTGTCACGTTATCTAAATATTTCGTGTAACCTGTGTTTCTGAGATTAAACCTATTTTATAATGTATTACAGAGATTTGTTTATTTATTTGGCCAAATGACTAAACTGAACGAAACCAAAGTTATTTACCAATCTAATTTAATACCAATCTAAAAAAAAAAAAACTTGCAATGATAAAATTCCATCGTAGAGTGGTGTTTAAGAAATAAACATATAGGCCTGATATAAATTTGTTTTAAAGGTTTTAAGGAAAGCAACTTTAACCAGAATAGGGGGCGGAAAACATTATTGGCCCTAGGGGTGCCAAAATGCTAAATCCGGCCCTGCTTAGGAAATATTGTACCGTTCAAATACACTACACTCACGTCAAAACCAACTATCTATAGAGAACTGGATCGCCAACTCTCGCCGCGAGGCGTCTCAAAAACGGTACGGCGCTACTCCACAACTGGTGGGACTCTGTACTCGCCGCCTCATATAGACGCATGCTATTGTGATGTTTTAGGCTGCAATGGTTTGTTTCTGTGCTGACTATAACTTTAACAGTCGTTCTGTTAAAAACTATGAAAAGTCCTTTCATTGTTACAGTAATTTCCTATTTATTTTTCTAAATAAATAGTAAATAGCAAACTATACAGTAATTGCATACTTGTTACTGTTTTCAAGCAAAATTAAATGTAACATCCATCACATTCAACTTAAATTGTCTAATTTGAAATTTAAAAGATCATTTTATTTATCTTTTTTTAACATTAAAATTTTATTTATTTATTTATTTATTCATAAGACGCCGATCGTCAAGATATGGGCGAATATGGATTTCGAATGAGTGTGATGAATGTAGATGAGCGAATGTAGTCATTGTTACAAACTAAGGCCGACTATTCCTTAGAAAGTGTCATTAATTAATAGCCCAATGACAAATGAACAGCCGGTGATTATCAGCTGATCCTTCTCAAAATGTATTGACTCTGATTGGGATCGAACTGAGAACCTTTAGCACATGAAGCTGCTGCAGTAAAATAATCAATGCCTCTCCTTATCTTCTTTCTATATCAAATACAGTCTGCATGTTGTACGTAGTATCATTTTCCCATTTTATTAAAATCATCAATTTCACCTGTTGCAATCGCGGGTAAAGAGCTATTTCATAATATTTGGCGAACAAATTAATATATTCAGCTATTAATACCTAGCTGAAAAGGAAGAATAATAACTATGACAGTGAAAATGCTTTTATTTAGGGCCAAAGTTAGGAATATGAAGTCTCTTTACATCAATGCCAATATGAGTAAGACAAAATATAATATACTGTAGGCCTACGTGTATACAAATAACTAACAACAGAACGCGTGTTCCAGATTTACATAAGGGTGGGATTAACTGTTTGTAAGTATTAAAGTAAAACATTTATAGGCCATGCTAGCAAGATATTGGTGAAGATAGTTAAGCGTTTGTGATATGTAAAATATTTTGTCTCCACATTGCTAAAGACAAATAAACCTAATGCACATTAACTGCCAACAAACAATGGCTACGACTAAAACTAAATAAAAATGTCTTACTTTAGTAACGTGTAAGATGATTGTTGTAGTATAAGTAACTAGAAAAAGTAAAAATTGATAATTTTCATTATATATAAAATTTTAATATACTATTCATCTGTGTGAAAGTGGTAGAGTAAATGAAGTGTTTCCCTTTAACAAAGAGTTCTGTATTTACAACCATTCTAGAGTAAATACTATATGTTGTATATATGTCCTATTGTTGTATAAACACTATACTGACAATAAGATACTATAATACTAGAATATCATGTTATATTGTGCCTTGAACTCTAAATAATAGGCATCGCTAAGCAAGTATGCCTTATGGTATTTTCAATGTAATTCCGCCTGGCGAGTCCCACCAGTCGTACGGGTTGCCTAGCCGATCGGACCGCGTGCCCGCCACTCAGCCGGCAATCAAGTTGTATTATGTAGATCGATGGTTGAAACACTACTAAGCAAATATTGTACTATTCAAATAAATTGCACTCATGTCAAAATGCTTAGCAAAAATTATACCGTTCAAATACTTTGCTCATGTCAAAACACAACTTAGGTAAGATTGTACCGTCAAATATCTTACACTCATGTAAAAACACAACCCAGCAAATATTGTACCGTTAAAATAAATTCCAATTATGTCAAAATTCAACTTAACAAAAATTGTACCGTTCAAATACAATACACAGGTCTACACACAAAGACTATATCCGCTCAAATAATTTCCACTTATGTTAAAATTCAACTTAGCAAAAATTGCACCGTTCAAATACATTGCACTCAAGTCCAAATACAACTTAGCAAATATTGTACCGTTCAAATACATTACACTTATGTCAAAACGCAACCCAGCAAAAATTGTACAGTTCAAATAAATTCCACTCATATAAAAATTTCAACAGCATAAATTGTACCGTTCAAATACATTACACATGTCAAAACGCAACCCAGCAAAGATTTTATCCTGTAGCTTTCTTGGTGTGATTCACTGATCAATGTGGCTATAATGTTAAGGAGAAATATCTATAGCCAATATTATTATAGTTCTTAATAAGTATTCCGTGGTGAATGGCATTTTCTAAAATTTCCAAATAATCACTGCAAGATTGAATGCAGGGATGAAGGGCGAACAGTTGGCCTCTTGACTCAACAACAACAAATAAAATATGTGACTTGTAGTTGAAACAAACTCTTTTTTATAACTAAATAACTTTTGTTGTTATATTTTCTGAATCGTAATTTAATAGTAAACATACCAATTTTTGATCGAAAACAAGTCTAATGTTACATGTACATGAGTACAAGAAGTACAAATATTGTGGTGATCTATTGCAGTAGACCACGTTTACCATCCTTGGACCAGAGGGAAGGTGGTTTGGACGTGATTGTACTTACAAAGTACCAAAATTCTGACCCGTGAGGTTTCATTTGTCTTTAATTAATAACATGTAAAATGCTGATTAATAAACTATTATATTTATCTAATAATTATGTAACAAAAATTATTTAATTTTCTGTGGTGTTGAACTTTATATGTATATAAAAATGGCCTAACTTATATAACATAACTGAGATTAAACAAAATATAACCACAATAGAAACTTTGTTACTCTGTAGAAGTTAAATAATTATGAAGACATCTTTTTAGTTTATATATACAAAACCATGAACTATGAGTAAAAATATTAGCTTATACATAAATAGTGTTAACTAAACAGGTATCCATTTAACAATTTATGTTTTTTACTTAACTATCTATACGCTAAACTCAGAGCCACCCAAGAATAAATCAAACACAAAAGGTCGTAGTCTATCCTAGTCGAAGTCGACATGACAGATTCGCAGATTGACTCAGTTGTGGACGGAGACAGGAGAGACTGAGCACTCATGTGGTATAAGGTTAAATTAACTATTTGTGGTGTCTCTAACTGTATGACCTTCTGCAACAGCTGAAATCCGGCAGCTTCCACCTGTCAACAGTCATGAAAAGAACTAATAATATATTAACTCTTTCAACTAAATTTACTCATATGTTTGTAATTGTTATAACCCTTTTAATTGTGACCTTTTAATTGCATTTCTGCAAATTGAAAAGATAAATTTTTGTTCGTTTTTAATAATAATGATAATAGTTTTATTCATGAATATCAAGAACAGAATATTTAACAAAAATGAAATATAAATAAATAAGATATAAAATAAAAATAAAGTATAGAGCTTAAAAGTTACTAACAATTGAATTTTATTGTTTTGCAGCTTCAAATAATTCATGTATGTTGTAAAATGGATTGTTCTCAAGCCAGTTGAATGAATTCCCCTCATTTGTTTAATCTGATTTGGCAAATTGTTGTGTATTAAACGCCCGATGAATGATGATTTTTGGTAAAGAGTGCAGTGCGATGATTAGAAAAATGATATCTTTTTGAATTTCGGGTGTTGTGGTTTTGTATGTCTGCATTTTTTGGTAAATCAGTTTTTTCTTCAAAATGGAGAAGAACATCCTCCATGTAGAGTGCAATAACTGTTCGGATTTTAAGATTCTTGAAGGCTTCGTGACAGCTGTCCTTTGGCTGGAGACTTCCAAGAATACGAATTGCTCTTTTTTTGCAGCAGTACAATTCTGTTTTTGATTTCTTTCAGATGTGACCTGCCGTTGACGATTCTAAGCCCTCATGAGTAAATGGTGATGGAAAATTATTGATGAAATTTTAAAGAATACAGCAAATGGGAGTTTTAACACCGGCAGTCAGACGTGCCGTGCCTCTGCAGCTTGGAGTGGAGACGTGGCAATGTCGCAGGGCTTTGATGAAAGCGGGCGAGGCGTCATTAACAGCTGACTGCACATCCCGACGATTTCAAATAAACGTCAATCAAAAATCGCTGATCAACATTTATGGTTGGAAACCGTTTTGTTTGGGTTGCATGTATCAAGCTGATATCAATAGTACTGAGTACAAGTTATCACATCCGAATAAAAGTTAGTCCACAAAAATTATAAGAACTTAAAAAATAATAAATTAAAATTTTGAAACTTCAAAGTAACGTTTGAAAACTATTGACAAAGGTTTGTTAAAAGTTTCATTTACATTAAATCTTAATTACATTTTGTATGACTTTTAAAGTTGATGGTTCGTTAGAAATTGTGAAAAGTCCGGTACTTTTCATAAACAATCGCTAATAAAAAATTCTTAACGAGTTATGAAAATTATTTGACAGACATGGTTCAACGCACAATTAATTCTCTACAGCACAAAAAAATAATAATGTAATTATCATTATTCGTCTAGGTACGGTGTCTTTGTAGACTAGGGTCTACATTCTTTTAAAATGGAGAGTAGGTGAACCAGGTTTTAGTAAAGCGTGCAAGAAAGTAAGGGCGTGATACTGTCGGAGTTCGTTAAGTTTAAGGAGGGATGGACGATTGAAGAAGGTTGTAACATGAGCATCACGCCTTAAATTGAAGATCAAACTAGTAAATTAGTTCTGTGCACGCTGTAACTTATCAGAGAGTCCTACAGTTATGTCATCTATCATAATGTCACAGTAGTTAAAGTATGAGAACATCAGAGTACTAATCAAAATAACTTTCATGTCAAGAGATGAATAGGGAGCAAATAGTTTAAGACTGTAAATATCAGAAAAACACTTTTATACAAGTGTCAGTGACTTGACCTTTCCACCCCAAAGTTCCGTACATCAACAATCCTAAGTTCTTCACTTTATACAAGTGTCAGTGACTTGACCTTTCCACCCCAAAGTTCCGTACATCAACAATCCTAAGTTCTTCACTTTATACAAGTGTCAGTGACTTGACCTTTCCACCCCAAAGTTCCGTACATCAACAATCCTAAGTTCTTCACTTTATACAAGTGTCAGTGTCTTGACCTTTCCACCCCAAAGTTCCGTACATCAACAATCCTAAGTCCTTCACTTTATACAAGTGTCAGTGACTTGACCTTTCCACCCCAAAGTTCCGTACATCAACAATCCTAAGTTCTTCACTTTATACAAGTCTCAGTGACTTGACCTTTCCACCCCAAAGTTCCGTACATCAACAATCCTAAGTTCTTCACTTTATACAAGTCTTAGTGACTTGACCTTTCCACCCCAAAGTTCCGTACATCAACAATCCTAAGTTCTTCCCTTTATACAAGTCTCAGTGACTTGACCTTTCCACCCCAAAGTTCCGTACATCAACAATCCTAAGTTCTTCACTTTATACAAGTCTCAGTGCTTGACCTTTCCACCCCAAAGTTTCGTACATCAACAATCCTAAGTTCTTCACTTTATACAAGTCTCAGTGACTTGACCTTTCCACCCCAAAGTTCCGTACATCAACAATCCTAAGTTTTTCACTTTTATACAAGTCTCAGTGACTTGACCTTTCCACCCCAAAGTTCCGTACATCAACAATCCTAAGTTCTTCACTCTATCAAGATATGGTCCATTATCTTTAATTTGGGATAGTAGTTAAGTCAATATTTGGTATGAGTCAATAACGATAGTCAGTTTTCAGTGTCTTACTTTCGTTAAGTTTTAAACCATGTCTGTGAGTCCAAGATATAATATTAGTACTGTAATGTCGTTGTTAGTATTATTACGGTGGCGCAGTGCTGTAACCCAGTTACTTGGGGACAACGTGTTTGGGAGATTGTAGGCGATACTCGGTCCTCTTATACCGACACGGCGCACGCTCAATGATTGCCATCGACGTGGACACTACTAGAGAAATCTGGAGTGTCCATGTTGGATGGTAGTCAAGGTTCAGATGTTGTGTTGGGAAGAGAACTAAGTGTTAGATTTGTCAGTTAGCTGAAAATCAGACCAACACTACGTGGTTCTGATTCCACTTAAAGCTGTAGGTCCCATAGTTTCCCTGCCTATTCGATCTGAGCTAAATCGAACTCAGATAGTAACAAAAACTACACTCAATCACCCCTCATATTTGCCCATATCTCTACGATCGGCGTCTTACAAATTAATAATAATAATAATAATTTTCTGTATTTTGATATTTGGAAAGGGGAAGTGTTGATACAGTTGTACATTTATGGGTGGGCGGGTGGGTCGGTACCATTGTACATGTATGGGTTGGTGGATGGGTCAATACCACTGTACATACATAACAATTATAAAATAGTTACAAGGGTAATGTTTAAGAGTATTTTAAAACAATTGAATGGTATAATATCGAATAACAAATGAAACAATAATGAATTATTGCATATTTGGTTCATCGTTAATATCCTCAGTTTCTTCAAAAACTGCTCTCGATGGACCAAGTAACACCAAACATATTATTTTACACGTTTTAATTTATTTACGAAAAAGTTGTGATGCATTCAATTGAACTATTATTTTACACTTACTACTTTCATTAACAAGAACAATGTATTATTAAATTGACTACGAACTTTTATTATTAATATTAATGGAAACAACGAAACCATAAGCAGCTTCTATGTAAACAAACGTTAAATGAAAATAATAAACAAATTAATTCTATTCATAAATTAGACAAATATTTACAAAGTTTAAGTTTAGTTTCTTCTTTTGTCAGTTTTGAGCTATTGTACAATTATTAAAGAATATGCTCAAATAGGCCTATAGGCTTGACTCTAAAATCGACCAATTCAAAATAAAAACCAAATAACTTCTTTTTTTTAATGGTTTCAGAGGTATGATGCAATATGAATTTCGTGGCTTTTCCCTCGCCAGAGTTGTGCTTCGAGGGTGAAGGACTAAATTTAAGAATGTAAAATGAGTCTCCAAAAGGCATGTTTTAGCTTGTTTTTTTTTGAAAGCTTTCAATTTTTAATAATATAATGCAGTTATTGTATTTATTAATTTACTGTCAGCTGTCGAATAAAAACATATGAAATTAAATCTTCAATGGTGCTTATTAAAGTGTAACATTTAGCTTTAGAAAAATCTAAACATTAACCCGTAGTAAATCATCACGAGTAAAACAACTAGTCACTCCTTGAGTATCTCAACAGTTGTGTGTTTTGTTGAGAGTTCAACAAAATGTGTATCAGTTTGAATGACCTCAGAACTGTGGTAGATCCATGAGTGGAAATAAAATATTAAATGGAACGGATATGAAGTGTTGGGTTAATTAAAACTGCTTTAAAAATGATTCAGCCTGACCTAAAATCCATTGTAAAATTAAAAATATACTTCATATTTCTTTACATTGGTCGTCATTTTAGTTACGATGATCAATAAATTTGTAAAATATATTGCCTTCTTTATTGGTGTATGAGTATTGCTACGTTTTCAGAATACAATTTTTACTAGGTTTACAATAGAATCCCTGTTGAAATACGTACATATATGGTGAGTGTAGTAGTATATTCAGGAAGGACCCTCCAGTACTCGCCGTGTGTAGAGGCTTTAAAAGAACTGCCATCAATAGTTAAGGTTGCGTTCGACACTAAGGCATCCTCTTCGTCCTTAATAAATCCTCTAATTCCCTTTTGAATCTGCTTCATAAATTCAAGTATGGGCTGAAACAATAACTGTAAATGTAGATGCTACTAACAAAAATTATCTAATCGAAGTGGTTTTTAAAGTTAATAATATGATTGACTATTGAAATTAATGTTCGATTGGTAATCATATTGTAAACTGACAAATGTTCTAAGAAATGTACAACTGACAATGGGAAACAAATGTTATGATTTGATGGTTTTCAATGAAGCATATATAGGGATGATAGTGTTCAGCTCTCACAGTACTGGTGAACCATGTAAACAGTACGTAGTTACCGCATTACTACCACCATATACTTAACTGCCAGTGGAGAAGGACTGCTTGTATTAATGATAGTGTTCAGCTCTCACAGTACTGGTGAACCATGTAAACAGTACGTAGTTACCGCATTACTACCACCATATACTTAACTGCCAGTGGAGAAGGACTGCTTGTATTAATGATAGTGTTCAGCTCTCACAGTACTGGTGAACCATGTAAACAGTACGTAGTTACCGCACTACTACCACCATATACTTAACTGCCAGTGGAGAAGGACTGCTTGTATTAATGGCATTTTTCACATTACAATGAAACATATATCTGCAGATATATACATTTTGGACAGTAGTAGCCGCTAAACACTGATTTATTTGAATGTGTTGGATTTCTGACGAATCATACTCATTGTATTGTTATATGTAATTAATAAAAATTCATCACAAAAGCTCACTACTGACCAAAATAAAATGTTGACAATTTACAGTTGTGGGGTTGTTAAACATTATTAATACATGTTCATCACCAAAAGTCACCCCTTCCGGACCTTTCCGACTTCGTTGGTTATGGTCTGAATATCGGGCTCAGGTGTCACCCAAGTACCGATATCCCTCTCCTTCTCTCTTCACCTCCGATGGAGGACCGAACGTCCTGAACTCTCCTCCGACCTCTGCAGTTGACTGTAAGAGAGGCATACTTTTGCTGGCTTAAGTGGAGGCTAGCCCACACAGAAAGTATCTGCGTCGTACCCAGAGGATATCAGTGCGAGCAGATCATCACGGAACTAACATGTATGAAATGTTCGCTTAACGTACAAGCGTTCAATGACAACTTTCTGATTCTTCTCGTGATTTGATTATGAAGATGATGACATCAAATTAAATGAATGGTACCAAATGAAAGCTTAATAAATCGGCTTTCCACTTATGACAGTAAATATAATGATATATTATAATATATATTTTATATTGCTGTTTATATTTGAGGCATTATTAGTGAGGACAAAGAAAAAGTAGCTAGCGAGGAAAATTTTTATTATTTGGTCAGGTTAATGTTTTAAGCGACAAAGTGTTTTAAAAAGAGATAAATTTTAATTTGTTAACTTAAGATTTTATATAGAATTAATGGTTTAGGCTCTGAAAGCCGTGTAAGTGACCATTGTATGATTGTAAACCGGCACAACACAGCAGCACGGCAGAATGGTTAATTAAGTTAAACAAATAAATCAATTAAGTTTTACTGTCTATTTTTCAATACTAGTTATATTATTAAACATCTGGTTTATGTTTAAACTAGAGGACACCCCTGCATGCTTCGCGTGCCAACCCCGTCGTCACTCGCCACCCGTCGGCCTGCGGCCTCGCCTGGGAACTACCTTTAGAGCCTTTGTGAAACTCGGCCTGCGACCTCGCCAAGAATCTCTGCTGCAGGCCCCTATGTAGACCTCGGCCTGTGACCTCGCCAATAATCTCTGCTGCAGGCCCCTATGTGGACCTCGGCCTACGGCCTCGTGGGGAAAAGTTCGGCCTGCGGCCTCACCAGGCCTAGACATTTTTGTACTGGTATGGCATCATTGGGCTTGTCCAATTCACCACGCATAAAGTCACTCACTCGCAAAATTATCTCACGAGCCTGGCTGTGCAGTTTTTTCCCAGGTGTTAATTTTGACGCAAATATTTCCATTTTAAAATAGTTCAATAAACTTCTTATAAAATGAATTCACACTTAAACATAAAATGAACAAACTACACTACATTATATATAACTACAATCCACTAAACTATACAAGAATATTAAAATAAAAACTGCACAATAAATGTGCAACAAGTTAGTTATAAATGGGAAATAAATTAGGAAAAACTAGTAAAGCACACACTCAATAACTGACTGACCGATTGATGGATGCAGTCAGATGAGTTATTCTTGCATCGCGTGACCTAGTTTGGGCGAATGTTTGTAAGACACTCTTTACAATGGTACTCCTCCTCGCCCCTCGCCTACTGCCGCTTCCAGATCCCGAGTCTACCATTATAAAACTCAATACCATTATAAAAATTGATTACCCAAGCCGTTCCGCTCGATTGTGATCTGTCCTTACAATAGGCTCAATTGCAAGGTTGAAAATAATTGGGCTAAGCGGGTCTTCCTGATTAATCCCATCATCAAGTGGAAGCTGGTCAGTATAACCATTAGCTGTTCTCACTCTGCTGCACCCTCCCTGATAGGTTTCCATACATACCCACACCAGAAAGTTTACAGTACGTTTGTTTCTAATTTTTCCAAATTATTTCTCCCTTACTAAATAGTTTTCTAAAAAAAGACAAAGAGTTCTAGTAGACATCCTCACGGGAAACTAGTTTCCAGAAGATCAAAGGAGAGATTGCCAATGAAAAAACCTAGCTCACTTTGATCTTTCGTTAATCTTAGTTCTGGCCACGGATGCAGCACTAGTAAGATTGGGTGCAGTTATTTGGAACAGAATAAATGATGGCAGAAAAAACCCCATAGCGTATGTTTCTCGGACATAAATTTAGGAAGAAAGAAAATACTGAATAGCCAAATTGACTGAAGAAGCAACTGCAATATATTGGGGGTCTAAAGAGAAATGTCCTTACTGCTTCGCCCGTAAATGTTACTGTTCACTGTCCACAAACCTCTTGTCTCAAGGTTGATCCGTACCAACAATGGCTGCTAACTATCGGGCCCACGACCATTCTAACGCCGATTTTCCTTTCGGTTTCCAGTTGGAAAAGCACCTAAAGGTTTACTTAGTGATACTTGCAATACCAAGGAAGCTATTGCAAATAACTGTATTACAGATAAATCAACCAAATATTTCAAGGGAAATAGATGAGTTTTCCCCTCTACTCTAAAAGAAATATGCAAGAACTCCATTTAGGAATGGTTGACGAAGGGTTTGTGCAAGAAGCTACAGTAATTGCAAGGTTACAGATCAGGACAGAGAAAACATTGTTGTCTAAAACCAAATAAACCAAGTCGAATTCGATTACATCCCTGGGAGAGCCTTAAACATCCCTGGGAGAGCCTTGAACATCTATGGCAAATAATCCTTATTGATCTTGCGGGACCATTTGTGGCAAATAACTATTGCTTTATAGTTGTGGCTGCATTTACAAAATGGATGTAAGTTATTCCAAAACATGAAAGTCAGAACGGTGTGAAGGAAGGAATTTGTGTTCAACATTTGAAATTCCTTTCTGTTTTAGTATCGGATAGTAGGCAACAGTTTTAATAACAAATTTTAAATAATTTCCTAGAAATTAATAAAATTGTTCATACTATCAACTTAATATTCTATTAGAAACAAAACCAAGACATAGTAGTAAATAAACAGGACTTAACGGCATAAACACGGAGAATTTAATAATGGACACAGAATAACTAGAGGGAACAAATGGAATTTTGGAAAAGTAACTGTTAAAGAAAGAAAATTGATGGACCTGTTACAAATGGATAACGAATGTAGATGGAGACGACAAGTAAACCAAATTTAACTTGCACATTCGAGGGGGAGGATTTATGTATAATTATTAAATACTTTGCATTGTATTATTTATATTCCATGATAACAATAGAACTATATTTTTCAGAGTTGTTTGAATAGTTTATATGAATTTACATTAATGTTGGTAATTGACAAATACAGTTATGGTTTATTTCACTTATAATTTATTCATTTAGACATTCATAACAATAGAATAACATAGAATTTGGCCACATGGCTGAGAATATTATGGCATATTTTAATGAGGGTATTCAAAAACTAAGATTTCTTTATCTCAATCGTAAAAATTAAAATATTGGCAAATTTTCAATTTAACTCATATAGGACATCATAGCACAATATTTGTTGTATGCTAAGTTTTGGTGACTACAGATATCACTATACCACATTACAAGGTTTTCAGTGTTATGAATAGAATGTAATGTACTAAATTTAAAATAAAAATGTCCATTATGACATGAACAGTGTTTTAAAATTATACGATAGCACGATCTAGTTTTTATAAGTAGTAACTCACTATTCTCGTTAAAGGTTTAAATTATACCTGTTTCCAATAATAGTGTAATACATTCCAAAATTAAAACATAATTTAAATATTTGTGTATGGAGATATCTAGATTGCATTTTTGGAGATTAGTTTAAATTAACCTATAAATGTGAAACTAGACACTATGAATTAGAAACACTTAAGTACTCGCCCAGTATATATTTTAATTTGTTTTCAATCATATATATATATATATATATTATATTATTATAATTTATAAATTATTACAAAATTATGATTATTCAGTGTTTATTTTGAATCATACTCTACTGTCGGCGCAAAAATTATGCGCACCTGAGTTTGAATGCTGTTTTCTATAAGTTCTATAAGCCTATGAAAACTCCAACCATACCATTATTCTTCTTTTTTAATCGTGCGTTATGATTTATGAATTTCAAAATTTTATTATAAGTTATAAAATATCAATTAGAAAAAATAAGTACCGGAATTTTAACTAGTTTTCACAGTACATAAAATTTACATAGTTATTAATCAAAAACCAGTTCATGTACCGCATTTATACTTTAATAGGTCGTTGATAAGAATGCTTCCTATAAATGTTATATTATATTTTAGAATGTTATGTGTTCAAGAAAAACAGTTCCTGTCAATCACATGAAACATTGTTTTCTTCGCTTCTAGAGGTCGTAAAATTAACTGTTTGGTCTTGATGTAATCCTTATCTATATTTATAAAAGAGGATGTTTGTATATATATATATATATATATATATATATATATATATATGTTTGAAGTTCATGCGCTGCCAAATCATCCAACCGATCGCCATGAAACTTTAGGATGTTGTCCTGTATACTCCCGAGATGGTTTCTGTGAAGTTTGATGCAGATCCGTCCACAGGGTTCCGCCCCACGGGCTCCTAAAGATCCCATGTTATTCAAATGGAGAATCTGAATTGTTTACAAAAAACATATGACTGTGTGGTTTAATGTAGTTTCACATGACATAAGCAGATTGAAGTTCTCACAACAACAGTACTGTATATGTTTTGATTTATTGTAGTTCGACATTTCACCTTGAGAGTGTAACACACACTACTTTTACTTGATCAGGTGATCTGTATTTGGTGTTTACCTTTTTTCCTCGGTAATTAAAACATGTGGTGAAACGTGAAAATAAAAAATAAATAATTATTTGTTTTGCAGTTTACTTTTTATGACATGCCTCCTAAAAAGGTATTTTTTATTTATAGTTCATAGAATACTGCTTAAGAGTCCTGGTAAGGTCGTAGATCGATCTTCCTCACGAGGCGACATGCCAAGATCCAAAAATGGGACTGTAGCAGAGTATCTTGGTGAGGCCGCAGGCCGAGCATACCTCACGAGCGTAACGAGTTACGACGGGGTTGGCACGCGAAGCGTGCAGGGGTGCCCCCTAGTTACATATATAGTTACAATAAATCATTTTCACATGTATAAATAAATGCAATGATTTTTTATTGATTTAAATCAATTTAAATGTTAAAATTTAAAGTTATTTTATATTGAATTAAATCGATTTAAAATCACTGCATTTACTTACACATATGAAAATTATGTATCGTAACGATATATGCAGTAAGGAATACAACAAGACCAATTAATCAATTTTATGACCTCTATAAGCCAAGAAAACAATGTTTCATGCAATTGATAAGAACCTTTTTCATGAAACATACAATTTTAGGAAACATACCTATCAACCACATATTAAACTGTAAATGCGCTACATGAACGGGTTTTTGAGTGATAACGGTGTAAATTTTATGTACAGTGAAAACTAGTTAAAATTTCTGTACTTTTTTTACAACTAAGATAACAATTGTTAGAACTTGTAATAACATTCCGAAATCCATACGTCATAACGCAAAATTAAAAGGAAAATCAAATAGAAAACAATGGTATGATTGGAGTTAGTTGACTTAGTTCCTTATAAAACAACCTTCAAACTGGGTGCGCCGACAGTAACTTATTAATACCTAATAAAGGCGTCACAATATTAATGCCAAGAGTTTAATATATTAGTAATTACACATTACAATTATAATTATAGTATTATTTAACCAAACAGTAACAAATCTAAATGATAATTAAACGCTAACGTCCATGTTATATAACATATTCATGATATCAATGATCTACTTGTAGATCCAAACAAACCTTTTTATTGTCCTTCCAGTAAGAGACCAATGTGTCCGACTCAGGAAACTTACAGCAAGAAATCTCCACAGTCAACTCCAGACACCCATGTACAATGTAGTTGTAGTCCTGCATACTGTCTGCAAATAGCAAGCACCACGTCACGTGTCTAGTGATCTAGATATCCAGTATTAATCATAAACTTACATCAAGAAATCTCCACAGTCAACTCCAGACACCCATGTACTATGTAATTGTAGTCCTGCATACTGTCTGCAAATAGCAAGCACCACGTCACGTGTCTAGTGATCTAGATATCCAGTATTAATCATAACCTTACAGCAAGAAACCTCCACAGTCAACTCCAGACACCCATGTACTATGTTAGACACCCATGTACTATGTAGTTGTAGTCCTGCATACTGTCTGCAAATAGCAAGCACCACGTCACGTCTAGTGATCTAGATATCCAGTATCATTCATAAACTTACAGCAAGAAATCACCACAGTAAACTCCAGACACTCATGTACTATGTAGTTGTAGTCCTGCATACTGTCTGCAAATAGCAAGCACCACGTCACGTCTAGTCATCTAGATATACAGTATTAATCATAAACTTACAGCAAGAAATCTCCAGAGTCAACTCCAGACACCCATGTACGTACTATGTAGTTGTAGTCCTGCATACTGTCTGCAAATAGCAAGCACCACGTCAAGTCTAGTGATCTAGATATCCAGTATTTATCATAAACTTACAGCAAGAAATCTCCACAGTCAACTCCAGACACCCATGTACTATGTAAGACACCCATGTACTATGTAGTTGTAGTCCTGCAGACTGTCTGCAAATAGCAAGCACCACGTCACGTGTCTAGTGATCTAGATATCCAGTATTAATCATAAACTTACAGCAAGAAATCTCCACAGTCAACTCCAGACACCCATGTACTATGTAAGACAGCCATGTACTATGTAGTTGTAGTCCTGCATACTGTCTGCAAATAGCAAGCACCACGTCAAGTCTAGTCATCTAGATATCCAGTATTAATCTTAAACTTACAGCAAGAAGTCTCCACAGTCAACTCCAGACACCCATGTACTATGTAGTTGTAGTCCTGCATACTGTCTGCAAATAGCAAGCACCACGTCACGTCTAGTCATCTAGATATCCAGTATTAATCATAAACTTACAGCAAGAAATCTCCACAGTCATCTCCAGACACCCATGTACAATGTAGTTGTAGTCCTGCATACTGTCTGCAAATAGCAAGCACCACGTCACGTCTAGTCATCTAGATATCCAGTATTAATCATAAACTTACAGCAAGAAATCTCCACAGTCAACTCCAGACACCCATGTACTATGTAAGACACCCATGTACTATGTAGTTGTAGTCCTGCAGACTGTCTGCAAATAGCAAGCACCACGTCACGTGTCTAGTGATCTAGATATCCAGTATTAATCATAAACTTACAGCAAGAAACCTTCACAGTCAACTCCAGACACCCATGTACGTACTATGTAGTTGTAGTCCTGCATACTGTCTGCAAATAGCAAGCACCACGTCAAGTCTAGTGATCTAGATATCCAGTATTAATCATAAACTTACAGCAAGAAATCACCACAGTAAACTCCAGACACTCATGTACTATGTAGTTGTAGTCCTGCATACTGTCTGCAAATAGCAAGCACCACGTCAAGTCTAGTGATCTAGATATCCAGTATTAATCATAAACTTACATCAAGAAATCTCCACAGTCAACTCCAGACACCCATGTACTATGTAATTGTAGTCCTGCATACTGTCTGCAAATAGCAAGCACCACGTCACGTGTCTAGTGATCTAGATATCCAGTATTAATCATAACCTTACAGCAAGAAACCTCCACAGTCAACTCCAGACACCCATGTACTATGTTAGACACCCATGTACTATGTAGTTGTAGTCCTGCATACTGTCTGCAAATAGCAAGCACCACGTCACGTCTAGTGATCTAGATATCCAGTATCATTCATAAACTTACAGCAAGAAATCACCACAGTAAACTCCAGACACTCATGTACTATGTAGTTGTAGTCCTGCATACTGTCTGCAAATAGCAAGCACCACGTCACGTCTAGTCATCTAGATATACAGTATTAATCATAAACTTACAGCAAGAAATCTCCAGAGTCAACTCCAGACACCCATGTACGTACTATGTAGTTGTAGTCCTGCATACTGTCTGCAAATAGCAAGCACCACGTCAAGTCTAGTGATCTAGATATCCAGTATTTATCATAAACTTACAGCAAGAAATCTCCACAGTCAACTCCAGACACCCATGTACTATGTAAGACACCCATGTACTATGTAGTTGTAGTCCTGCAGACTGTCTGCAAATAGCAAGCACCACGTCACGTGTCTAGTGATCTAGATATCCAGTATTAATCATAAACTTACAGCAAGAAATCTCCACAGTCAACTCCAGACACCCATGTACTATGTAAGACAGCCATGTACTATGTAGTTGTAGTCCTGCATACTGTCTGCAAATAGCAAGCACCACGTCAAGTCTAGTCATCTAGATATCCAGTATTAATCATAAACTTACAGCAAGAAACCTTCACAGTCAACTCCAGACACCCATGTACGTACTATGTAGTTGTAGTCCTGCATACTGTCTGCAAATAGCAAGCACCACGTCAAGTCTAGTGATCTAGATATCCAGTATTAATCATAAACTTACAGCAAGAAATCTCCACAGTCATCTCCAGACACCCATGTACTATGTAGTTGTATTCCTGCATACTGTCTGCAAATAGCAAGCACCACGTCAAGTCTAGTGATCTAGATATCCAGTATTAATCATAAACTTACAGCAAGAAATCTCCACAGTCAACTCCAGACACCCATGTACAATGTAGTTGTAGTCCTGCATACTGTCTGCAAATAGCAAGCACCACGTCAAGTGTGTAGTGATCTAGATGTCCAGTATTAATCATAAACTTACAGCAAGAAACCTCCACAGTCAACTCCAGACACCCATGTACAATGTAGTTGTAGTCCTGCATACTGTCTGCAAATAGCAAGCACCACTTCAAGTGTGTAGTGATCTAGATATCCAGTATTAATCATAAACTTACAGCAAGAAACCTTCACAGTCAACTCCAGACACCCATGTACGTACTATGTAGTTGTAGTCCTGCATACTGTCTGCAAATAGCAAGCACCACGTCAAGTCTAGTGATCTAGATATCCAGTATTAATCATAAACTTACAGCAAGAAATCTCCACAGTCAACTCCAGACACCCATGTACAATGTAGTTGTAGTCCTGCATACTGTCTGCAAATAGCAAGCACCACGTCAAGTCTAGTGATCTAGATATCCAGTATTAATCATAAACTTACAGCAAGAAATCTCCACAGTCAACTCCAGACACCCATGTACAATGTAGTTGTAGTCCTGCATACTGTCTGCAAATAGCAAGCTCCACGTCAAGTCTAGTGATCTAGATATCCAGTATTAATCATAAGCTTGATTTAAATTATAATATTCAAAAATGAAAGATACATAAACACAAATTTAAACACACTAATATGTTTATTTAGTTTTATTATAATTAAATTAACAGAAAAGTAATGGAAATATATCCCTTCACCTCTCTTCCTGTTATTACAGCCATAAGCAGAGCACCAAGGCATATTAAAAAAACAAATAAAAATAAACTTTTTACAAGACTATATTTACAACACTAAGATATTTAAGAATACACTAAAATACATTAAATAGTCATATTCCTTTAAAAATGCTTTAAAATATCTTTACAAGACGTAAAAAGGAGCTACGAAACGAACCCCGCGAGAACAGTTAGTACATTCTGTTCTCACTCGCCACGGCTCAGTGGTAAACCGCCTGCACGGAACGCTCTCCACTACCCGCAATACAGATCAATACGCCGCCATATTGGTCGGAGACTCTGCTTCAAACCCGGCCACCTAAGGCCGCTCTATCTATATTCTGTACTCTCTGTTTAAATCTATATCCAATTAAATGTACACTAGCCACGGAATATCTTGAGCTGTCGAAACCGTTACTTTTCAAATGATTGGTGGTTAGCGGAGGGGAGGGGTACGGCATAAGCATGCGTGGCTTTGTACTGGCCTGACATGCATACGTGTACTACCGCTGCTGATCAGCTGACTGGAGAGTGGAGTATCGCTGCCTTCTTTTTGTGTCGGAAGCGTTTGTTATTGAAAATGTTAAGTTCAGTAATTTTGTTTATATTATTACTTGTTATGTATTTAATAGCTTAGCCACATATGTTGTAATTTAAATATTAATTAAATTAGAACTGCTGTCTATCATTAAAGAGATTAAATTGCACAAAGTTATTTACATGTATTTCCTAATATAGCCTACATTTACATTACGGACTGCTTACAATAAAAACTTGAACAGTACTTATTTCCTAACATAACCTACATTCTGTAAATTCAATAATGTTTAATTATTTGGTATTCCATATGATTTTATTTTATTTGTCTCATTAAATATTAGGAACAGGTAATACTAATATAAACAAAGGCCTACAGTTATAATATGATAACGCATTATAATATCAAGTAATATGATTATAAATAAAAAATATTAGTGATTAATCGGATGGGAGTTGTGTTATAAAAAAGGTAACTTGTGGGCGTAGTGACTTGATGTTTACAGCAACGCTAGTAGCAGGCTAAACGCTGTTTATAGGTAGATACCCCCCTACCTCCGGCACTGACCGTGACGTAAGCCACTGCTCAAGATATCCACTGGCTATTAACACCGGGAGTGGAAACAGCTAAACATAATTTAATTTGTAAGCAACCTAGTTCAACATTTAAAAACTGTAATACATGTAAGAAAAATAATCTATTTTATAGCTCGTAATGATAATAATAATAAATAAGAATATTTTTATCTATTCAATATAACTTAAATTTTTAAACTTAGCATAGTATAATTAACATTTTAATATGTTGAAACCTTAGAAACATAAACATATATTATAGCTTAAAGATATGACGTTGTCCCACGGTAACTAGAAAACATCTATTATTATTATTATTAGTTATTATTCTAGTTACCGTGGCGTTATCTTGGAAATAAACACAATAATATTAGCATAAAGCTTTATAAAAGGACAAAGACAAAATAATGTGAAGCCTTAGATGTACAAATAATATAAGTTGGCTGACAATATTGTATTAAACTTTTACAACTCTTGGAGAGATTTCCTGCCACTCTCCAATAGAAGCCTCTCTGTAACTCAGTACGAAAATATAGCAAAATTTAGTCCAAGATGAATATTTATTTACTGGACAGTAGCCTATATAGATTTCATATATAAGGGATCTTTTTATTCACAGTAATAACCCCTGGTTTTGTTACAGTAAGGTTTGGTAAGTTACTGTCCTTTCACGTTACAGCGCCTTAACTTTTTATGAAGCAATACCTGCAACGCACATACGTAGCAGAATCCATACACAGTTGGCGCCCGGCGTATCTAATAGAAGAAAGTCATTTATTTCATTACTCAATTTTGTCTTTTCTTTAATTTATAGCGTCATTTGTTTCACAAAATCTGTCAAGTGCCTACACTATGTTTTATTTTATTGTTTATTTAGTAGTTTTATATATATTTTTAGCATCTCTGTTCTGTGCCGATAACCTAGATATCTTTTCAGCTTTGTCATTTTGCTTTTCCATACACGAAATTCTTTTTATAATTAGTTAATTATGTAATTTGGTTTAAACCTAATTTTTCAGTCAGTAAATATTTTTAGCCTAAAATTAATATTTTTCAATGTCTTGTTTTCCCCAATTATGTTCTCAACCACTATTTTTCATGTTCACTTTTGTTTCTTCCTGTTGTGTTTTGATTCTGTATGTATGTATGTTAACCTGGCCTATTACATTTTCTGATGCTTTATGTAAAACTGTTTCCCTGTTTAATTTTACTTAGTTGTGGTTGTGTTTTTACTTATGTGCTGTGTTTTGTTGTGCAGTTCAGGGTCCTCGTGTAGGACTTGTACACTCAGCCTGCCGCCGACCGACCTTCAGCTACTGGGACTGTGCTAGCCTGGCCTGGGGACCATGTGATGATAGTTAAGCTTATTTCTTAGCTGCCCATTTTCCATCTGTGGAGATGCTCATCTGTCCTCAGGTCAGTCCGTTCTATTGTCCCTGGCGATCGAGCTTGGGGATGAAAACTGTCAACGTTGTAAAAAGGAAAAAAAAACTGACTAGGCCTAGGACTACGAACTCACAAAACATTTTGCAATATGAAGTTCACAGCCATATTTATTTTAAAATGTATTCAATAAATCAAGTTATATATATGTAAGTAAACTTGTTACAAATTTTTATTGTTAAAAAGATTTTGTATTGTTAATTAGGTCATATATTTTTGAAAAGTGTATATTTATTAATTCATAATTAGTTTTTGTTCAGAGGTTCATTGTATTATTCTTATTTTTCTAAATATTTATTTATTGTTTTAAAATTATTTTGGTACTGACAGCGTCTATTTGTTATTTTTTATTTAGACCTAGTTATTAAGTTTGTGTAGCTATTTATTTTTGTCTAGCGTATCTTGTTTAATGAATTTATGATAAACCAGTGCCGTCCTATATTTTATTTTTATATTATTAATTTACATTTCAAAAGGAGATCGCTTATTTATTTTAACGTTTTTAATTTTTTTTCAATTCAGGGCCCCTAGGAATACCGGCCGACTTCCTAGCTTCGGTAGAATGATGGGATGTGGGCTAAATTTCCGGATAATTTTGTCTGTTCAACCTTAACTTTTTTAAAGTAAATTCTTTCATTCTTGTTAGTTTTGTTCTTAATATTTTTGAATTTTTGGTTATTTTGCAGATAAGCATTACTGTTCTTAGTTGAAATTTTATATATGTTTTTTTAAATGTTGTTTTTGTATTTTTATTATAATTTTTGCTCTTGTGGCCTTCAGCCTTTTTCAATTTTTTTAAATACATCTTCTTTTCAGCCCAGCTGCTGAGTTGTGTTTTAACTCTCCTAGTGTCACCTATGACCCTATCACTTTCTGGACTTGAGCCATCTCCCGTTACAGCTCGACTTCCTTTATTTGGAGGGGGATGGGTCTCAGCTGAGAAGCCCTCAACAAGTGCAAATTTGAAATTGACGTCAAGTGTTGATTATGAGGCTCATCGTGGAGTTTGAGAGCATATCACTCAACAGTTGAAACATTGACAATGATGTAAAGATTTGATTACGAAGCTCATCATGGGGGTTTGGGAGCGGAGCCCTCGACAAGAAAGCCCTTGACAATAACGTCAAGTGTTGATTACGAGGCTCGTCATGGGGGTTTGGGAGTGGAGCCCTCGACAAGAAAGCCCTTGACAATAACGTCAAGTGTTGATTACGAAGCTCATCATGGGGGTTTGGGAGCGGAGCCCTCGACAAGAAAGCCCTTGACAATAACGTCAAGTGTTGATTACGAGGCTCGTCATGGGGGCTTGGGAGCGGAGCCCTGGACAAGAAAGCCCTTGACAATAACGTCAAGTGTTGATTACGAAGCTCATAATGGGGGTTTGGGAGCGGAGACCTCGACAAGAAAGCCCTTGACAATAACGTCAAGTGTTGATTACGAAGCTCATCATGGGGGTTTGGGAGCGGAGCCCTCGACAAGAAAGCCCTTGACAATAACGTCAAGTGTTGATTACGAGGCTCGTCATGGGGGTTTGGGAGTGGAGCCCTCGACAAGAAAGCCCTTGACAATAACGTCAAGTGTTGATTACGAGGCTCGTCATGGGGGTTTGGGAGTGGAGCCCTCAGCAAGTGAAACCTTAACAATAACGTCATATTTTTGTTATTTTTTCCTTTTTTAAGCCAGAAAACATATTTACATGCATTAGCCAAGTCACAATAAATGCAATATTATAAGCAATTATAAGGCTACAACTAGTTAAACTGAAGCAGAAACATAACTTATTATAATTCTAAGTGCTCCAATACAATTTACAGGTGGCCAATCTGGAATTCATGGACGCTGTAACAACAAAGATTGAGCCGAAGTATTTTTATTTGTTTCTTAAATTTTGAATGGTTTGCCTCTAGTTTAAGTGGGAGCGGAATGCAGTCATAAAGAGCTACGCCATTGTAGAGGGTATGTCTTTCAAAGAAGGCTGTACAATGGTTTGGTACTCTTAAACTGTGATTGAGACGAAGAGTATAAGAGTGGTTAATGAATGTGGAGAAGACAGGAAAATGTAATTTTACAAAAGTTAGGGTTTTAAGAATGAATAAAGAAGGAAAGGTCACACTACCTTTAAATTTTTGAACAATTATTTACAGGATTGATATTTTTTTAAGGAAAATATAACTCGTATTATGGCTTTCTTTTGAAGTCAGAATAAAAAACACGTTCTATGGCTTTCATTTTCCCATATGGGTAGACTAGAATGCGTAGGCGAAATGAGGGTAGACTAGGCCATGATAAGCTGAAAGCAAAACATCACAATTTACACTTTTAGCTAAATTTCTCAACATAAAAGTGCCTATGCTTACCTTTCTGGAGACATAATCCAAAGGTGCATGAAACTTTATACCCACATCCACTATTATTCCAAGAAATTTTACTTTGTCAAATGAGTAAATAATGGTTTCACCTAAAATGACATTGAAAGGAGAAGTGAAATTTTTTGACACTGAAAATTGAAGTAGCTGTATTTTGTGTGTGTTAAATAATAATGGATTTTCATGATACCATAGAAGCAAATTATTTGATTTGAAGCAAATTACGTTTCTTCTAAAGACTCAATTTTGTTGCCAGACAAAGAAAGGGAGGTGTCATCAGCAAATTGACAGATGTTACCACTACATTCCAGATGACAAGATATTGACATATAAAAGGAATAACATCGGTCCCAGTATAGACTCCTGTGGCACTTTCCTCAAAATTTTAACTTCAGATGAAAGTAGTCGTCTAAGAGAGCCACTACAGTCTACAGATGAAAATTCTACAACCTGGGTCCTCCTCCGAAGATATGAGGCGAACCAATCCAGTGCCAAACCTCTCATACCAAAACTACATCTTTCTACACAACAAGTCATGATTTACAGTGTCGAAGGCCTTACTTGGATCAAAGAAAAGGCCTGAGACACACTTTTCAAAATGAAGTTCTTTAACAGCATGGTTCAAAATAGATAATATTGCAGTTGTAGTATTTTTTTGCTTCATAAATCCATGTTGACTCGATGATACAAAAATTTGACGAGAAATCTCAACATTCTCGAAATTTCAAGGGAAACTTCTCGAAGATCTTAGTTATAGTTGATGTTATAGGTGATTGGTTTGCAGTTGTCATCCTTAAGAATAGGCTTGACAATTGACAAATTGAGCCCATTAGGAAAATGTCCAGTCATAAACGAGTGGTTAACTAAATGTCCCAGAGGTTTAGTCTCATCAATGACATATTTGGGCAGATATATGGTCATAGATTGCCGATTTCTTATTTTTTAATCTCTCAACTTCTTGTTTAATTTCTTGTTTATTTACCAGCCAAAGGAAAAGAGAGTGTAATATTATTCGCTCTCTCTCATTGTTAACTGATTTATCGACGTTGGTTGGATGTTTAATGTTATTTCCTTCATTGCCAAAATATCCATTAAAAGTATTAGCCACATCCATTGGGCGTTCAATAAACTCACCATTAGCCTCCAAAATTATGTTTCTATGTGATTTTATAGTTTTTGCAGGGTGACATTTGTTTATTATTTGCCATATAGTTTTTGTTTTGTTCTCAGATTCTTTTAATTTATCATGCACTATGTTAGACCTTGCCGGACTAACTGTCTATAAAGATTTTTTTCTTTTTAAGTAATATTACCGTAGAGGGTGACTAGATCTCAAGTGCTTAGTTTTATCATAGAGTTCACAGGTTTCTAAGTTTAGATTTGACACCTCGTTGGGAAGCTTTACGTTCTTGGTATTATTGAATTTATTTTTCCTCTGCTTCAAAGGAAAGGATATATCGTAATAATACTTGAGCTGAGTGCTGAAAGATTTATTATCCATGTCTTAGCATTTATTATATCTATCCATTCCTCATTTGATAGTAGGTATTTAAACGTTTTCATATCAGCTTCATTGATCGTTCTGGTTTCTTTGAATGTGGATGTGCTTTGATCTGATCTATAATTGATTAGCAATCAATTATTGCAGTTTGAGCATAATGATAGGAAAGGTCTGAGGTGATTACTGAGCATTGCGTATTTTTGTCTGAGGTAAACAATAATAATAATAATAATCCTTTACTGTCATAAAACTGTGGTACAGCATTGACAACGTCATTTTACAGCTAAATTCCAAAGTCGGTACTAATACTATCTTAATTTAAGTACATTTATTTAGGAAAAACACATGACTTTAATCAAACTTTGTCCACCGAAAGCTTCTCTAGTGAAATATTTTACCACATTGTTTAAGCCATATGAGGAGGTCATTACAGATGAAAACTTGTTGGCAATGAAACTGTCCTTGGAGACATGAATATTGAAATCACTACTGATAATAAAATTTGAATGGTTCTTTACTAGATTATGGTTCTCGTACATAGTCTCAAAGAACAAATTCATTTGATGGAGGTCTGTAACCTGCTAGTAGTAGTAACTTGTGGTCATTATCAAGTTTCACTGACACTGCAGCTAACTCACATATCACTTCAATTTAAAACTGGTAACAGCTAAGCCGATGACAATCAATTTCTGGTCGACTCAAGATTGAAACACCTCCACCCTTTTTTTGGGATCTACAGAAGGACGAGACGAGTTTATATTTTTCAATAACAGTGTTCGCAATCTGGTAAGCTTTAAGATCATGTTCGGTTAAGCACAGAATATCAGGTTCCTCCTCATCAAGAACAACTACAAGCAGATCTCTCTTATTAGACAACCCTCTGATATTTTGGTGAATTAGTTTCAAGCTTCTGGGTCGGCCCATCCCAACATCCCGAGGTAGTTAGCCCATGGAATCCCTAGAGGTTTGACTGCTTCGACTAAAAAATGTTTGTTAATAAAGGTCTGCCTTGGAGTTTGTGATTTAGAAGTGTTTAAGCTAGATCTGTTATTTAATATTATACAGGAGGTAACCTCGTTCTTAAGAAGCGTTCTCTCTTTATTATGTGTTGTTTATTAAGAGGATTCGAAGACTTAATGTAGGACAAAATCAGGTCAGATAATCTTTGCTTACCACGCCAGTTTAGATGTAGCCCATGTCTCGTGAAAAGCCCAAGACAAAGTGTCAAGAGGGACAAAAGTTACATTCTTGTAACAATCCGCTAAACATTGAAGTTTAAAAAAAATGTTGAACTTCTCACTCCCGTCGCTACGAGCGCTAATACTGTGCTTGTCGCAAACTTTGTAGCGGAGTGTCGCTACTGGTTGTTTTATACTGTGACTATATAATCGAAATTTGCAGCAAGCTTTCAGTTTACACTGTATCCAATTTAGAACAGCTGATATTATGTATAATTTACTATTGTACTCAATTATTTTTAATTTAAAAGTTTAGCCTATCACAATTAATTTTATTTTATTTTTTTATTCAACAGCTATTAAACTATTAAATCAGTCAATTAATGTAGCTCCATAAGAATGCCATGGGAATTTTAGAGACCAGTGGGACGAAGTACAGAGGTCGAAGAGGAAAATCCTTTCTTAGGGACAACCTAAGAACAAACCTATGTACAACATTCTTAGTGATAAACCTATGTACAAAGTTTGCAGTGAATTGGACGTATAGTTTTGGAGAAATAGTGATGAGTGGTAAATGGCTTTCACATTTAGAAAATTAAACTAAAAAATATCCGATTGAAATCATTTTGTTGTCTTAGATAAAAAAGTTTCAAAGTCTAAACAAATCTGCAAGTCTACTTTTAGAGGGCACAAATTACTGTAGTTGACTCTGAATCAGTGAACTATCGGGTTTCTCGCCATATTTAGCCATGTCCTGTCTATGCATTTGGTCAAATTAAATTGTAAATTTTCCAATTAAAATCAGTTTTTCCCTTAGATAAAAAAGTTTCAAAGTCTAGAGAAATCTGTAAGTATACTTTTAGAGGGCACAAAATACTATATATTTGACTGATTCAATAAAATATTGTGTTTCTCGCCATGTTTAGCCATGTCCTATGATCTGGCTAGGCATGCTTTAAATCTAAATTGTTAACTTTCTGATTGAAAACAGTTTGTTCTTCTAGATAACAAAGTTTCATAGTTTTGAAAAATCTGTAAGTCTAATTTTAGAAGACGCAAAGTACGGTAATTGACTCTGAATCAGTGAAATATCGTGTTTCTAGCCATGTTTAGCCATGTCCTATGACCTGGCTATATATGTGTTTAGATTAAATTGTATATTTTCCCATTGAATATAGTATGATCTCCTAGAACATATTTTTCACATAGGTGAAGTTTCACAGTCTAGAAAAATCTGTAAGTCTACTCTTAGAGGCCGTAAATTAACCAATTTGATTTACACGCACAAATTAAAAATCTAGCTCTACATAAGGACGAAGGAGGTGAGACAGAGCAAAAGTCATAGGGCCAAAGTTGTAGATCGTCTCAAATTAGGTGCAGAAAGTTGTGTTAGTTTTGCTGTAGAACCGTTCATTTAGCCGCTACAGTCCAATTAGAGAAACGATATTTTTTGGCATTTAAAATTTTTTGCACTAAAAAGGCTGCTATCTTCGGTTTACTAAACATTTTTCAAAATCCTTTCTTATTGCACAACTACTACATTAAGATCTTTGACTACAACATTTCAGCCTCGTAGACCTAGTACTTTTTTAGTTACAGCTATGAGTCAGTGGTATTTGCCTTTTATAGGCATAGATATGTATTATTTAAATATTAATGCCAGCTGATTTATAGTTTAAAATAGCTTTATTGTTCTTATAAACAAAATGTACAAAATTTTAGTTACTGGGAGACATCCCTGCATTGCCAACTCCGTCACACGCTGCGCTAATTTAGGGCTAAATGCATTTGAATTTTAACTTACTACTAATGTTTCAAATACTTAATAAAACAGCTGTTTTACTTATAAAATGCATAATTTTCATTCTAAAATGTGTTAAAATGCTTTTGTCGTCTAGTGGAGTTAAAATTTTTTTATAACTTTCTTTTATTTTACCTTTTGTTAAATTCACCATAACAATAAGTAAAAATTATATAACTTATAACTTACCATGTATGTCTCACAACACTACAATGACTAGATGTTGAGTCAAAATTTATACAGTTATCGATTTCGTCCATCTATGTGGACATCTTCGGACTGACTGAAGCTTGATCATGATTGTTGTTTGTTATTGATTTTTTTGACATGAAAACATGTCCCACAATGCATTTCATTAATCATATGTTATAATTTATTTTTCAATTTAATTGTATTAGAATAAATTGTTTCTGATTCAAAATTAATTTGTTCATTGATTATTTTTTGATTTTCAAGTTTTGCTTTGTATATAAATAATTCTTCCCATGCTGACATATTTATTCCTTTCTTACAAAATTTTAATATTTTCATATTTTTATTTATATTTTCTATTGTGTGATTATTGTCAATTAAGTGTTTGGCTAAATTGGATCTTTCTGGTTTATTATTTTTCCATGCTGATGTGTGGTTTTTATATCTTTGGTTGAAGTTTATAGTTTGGCCTATGTAAAATTGTTCACAATCATCGCAATTTATCTTGTATATTCCAGATTTTTCAAATGTGTCCTCATTTTCTATCTTTATATTTAAATTTTTACTTAAGTTGTTATTTGTCTTGAAGGCTATTTTTGCATATTTTCGTAAACTATTTGCTATTTTTTGACTTTCTGATCCAGTATAGTTAAATGTAACATATTTATCTGTTATCTTGTTGTGTTCAGATTGCAAAGTTGTGATTCCTTTTAATCTTTCTTGTTGTTTGATTTTTCTCTTAATTCGATATGCAATATCATCAATTATAGTACGGTTGTATCAGTAGGGAAAAGATGGGCGAAATGCCGCCAAAAAAGGGGATTTCTGCGTCAAATTGACCTTTGGACCCACTTTCCTGGCCTCTGATTGGTCGAGAGCGGTCACGTGACCTTTCCAAGATGGCGGCGCCCATTTCCCGCCAAATTTCCTAACCTCACTTTTCCTAACCTCAAATTCCCGCCAAATTTCCTAACCTCAAATTTGTTTCCCGCCAAATTTCCTAACCTCAAATTTCCCCCCCCCCAAATTACCCCATTTCCCTCACATTTCTCCCCATTCCCCCCCCCAATTACCCGATTTCCCTCGAATTTCCCTCAATTTCCCAAAATTTCCCACATTTCCCCCGAATTTCCCTCAAATTTCCCTCAAAATACCCAATTTCCCTCACATTTCCCACATTTCCCCCCAAATTACCCTCAAATTTCCCTCAAATTACCCAATTTCCCTCACATTACCCACATTTCCCCCCCAAATTCCCTTGTTAGACTATGTAAAATACACTTTTTTTGTCCAATATGGCGTCTTTTTCCATGTTAGACTATACCAATTGTAATATTTCGAGGCACATATAGTGTCGACAATCTACAGGCATATTCGCTTACACCGAGCCAGTACACGATATATTATATAAAATGTACCAACTGTTTTTTTCATGTGATCTGTATTTGGTGTTAACCTTTTTTCCTCGGTAATTAAAACATGCGGTGAAAATAAAAAATAAATAATTATTTGTTTTGCAGACATGCCTCCTAAAAAATCTAATATTGGTAGAAGAAGCAAAAATGCTCAAATTCTAGGTTCTAAATCAAACTCAATATTATGACCGGCGAAGCGGGCGGGTACAGCTAGTTTTTATATATAAATCAGTTAGAATATCTTTGAAACACATTTATAGTTACTTGTTTTTATTACAATGTATATTAATTTAAGTTAAATTTTAATGTACTGGTATTAGACGAGCAAAGTGCCACTATCAAAATCAGCATGACCCGGTGACCTCTCGCAACTGTCTCGCTGATTATAAGACTGCTGCTCATTTCCGCTAGCCTTATACTTTGTATTTAGAAAAATCATATTTATTTTAGTATTTAAAAATCGTAGGGAGAAGTTCTAACCACACAACGAAATCAATTGTATACATGGACGTTGGCCGGTAGAATGTTAGTTAAAAAGCCCCTGAAGGAACGTCAACCTCCTCTACCATCTCAGGGGTCACTACTTTTGAGGCTCACTCATATTAACGTTTATATTTATCTAAGTTTTAGAAATGTGGAGTGATGTACCTCGGGTCGAGGCTCCCAACAGGCCTAGGCCAAATAAACCTGTTGGTACGGAGACCCCATCTAGCAATAATAAACATGTCTCTCACTCTACGTTAACACTAAGCAAGACAGGTTAGGTGACGCAAGAGTTTGGTTCAAGTTGAGGAAAGTGATTGGAAGGTTACACAGTTGATGCAATTGAAGAAATCAATCTTATCTATCATTTCATCCATTCATGGGTTACGGATCGTCAGGTCACTCCAGAGCCCACACATCCAAATACACGTACCTTACGAGGGCCCGGACTGCGACTCAAGGTCTTACGGGGATTAGCCCAGCCCCAAGCTGCAGGACCGCCTCAGGTCTTACGCGTTTTACAGCTGCCTTAGAGAACAGTCGGGCTTTTTTTATTAAATGTGGGCCGCCCTCACCTCGATGGTACGGTGATTGCACTCTGTACTGGGTTACGGACCGTCAGACCACCCCAGAGCCCACACACATCATGGAACTACAGATTACCGTAGTATCATACATAGAAACGACAGGCTCATGTTGAATTTCTTCAAGAACATACAACAATGTTATTAATTAGGAAACAGGTACTTACATCCCATACAATTACGTCACACCAAACAGTCTGCGGATAAAATTGTAACATTCAGAGCTAGACACACGTTTGATATTACTAGGAAAACCTACATTTATTGTTTATAACAAATACTTTTTGAAAACGGACTATTTTCAAGCTAAAGATTTACTATTTAAAACAAACTTTTTTTGTAAGTCTTTTATTGTTTAATATTTTTGTATTTGTCTTTTATAGGGCTAACTCGGGTTATAGGTGAACCTGGGTTAACCTTACGTGGGTTGATAAAAATCTGGGTTAACACAACGTGGATCAATCATATAACGCCACAATGATACTGCATATGCAGTGCTATTTTCTTCCATTTAAGGTTGTAGATACGTCTTTTAGAGTTTAACATTCTTTAGACGTAATTGTCTCATCTATTTTTCTCCTCTTTATAATTGGTTGTTCATCTTTAGCCTCTTCCCGTTCACGTTTAATTCTATAGTGTCCATAAGCCAGTGTGTTTACTCCATCGTTTAATATGTACCGCTTATCATCGTAAGGTGAAAGTGACAATTTTGAAATATTCTGAGTATACAGTTGGTGACGGTCACTTCTAATGTTTAGAGCAGATGTTGTTTTTAACACGTGATGAAAAAGACATTGTTTATATTGCTCATGTTTTAATTCTTTCTTTATCACCACTCTAGACACACCTTTAGCGACTCGCTTTGACATCATTTCCTCCATATTCTCGTCTGAGGCTTCTTTGAAGTCCTCCTCCTTTGATTTAAGAACAGAGTAACATTTAGCTCTAAGGCCAACGATCTCTACTGGTGGTTTTCCATTCATTTCATCCTTAAATTTTCCTAGTTTCTTTTTGTTGTTCAAACTGTAACATGGATGTTCCTCAGGATAATCTGATGTATCAAATAGGTCAAGATCATTTCTCATATCTTCGTAGATGTTTGCTGTTGTAATATGATAAAACAGACTGTCAGTATCTGTCATGCATAATTTTACGTTTGCACCATATTTCTTTACTGTCCAATTATAATGGAAATCGTACATTGTGAGTTTACTGATGTCCAGTACAGTTAGGCCTACGTAAATTGGCTTGTTTAGCAATATACTTTGTTTCTTTAAGGTCAATCCAACAAGGTCTTCATTGTAAGCAAAGAAATTTGTTAATCTGGGACTTGCAGTCCACTTTAGCAATTGCTTTTCATTATTTACTAGTTTAAAATCTATCCTAGATCTTACATTTTCCAAACTCTTCCCATATGTCGCATTATTCATTAGTTTGAAAAAATCCCTTTCAAAATTATTTTTGGCGCATTTTCTTTTTTCTGTATTAAAGTTTATGAAAGGTGCAAGCCATGTACTCTGTTTAAATGCAAGAATCCTATGTACTTTCTTCAGTTGAAGACCTAAGTCAAGGTACAGCTTGAGGTTTCTGTAATGCAAAATGTATTTCTCCTTATCTTCCAATGTGGTTAAAAGTTTATGTACTTTAGCTGGCTTATGGTTGAGTTCATCTAGTAACAATTTTGAATACGGTGACAGCATATTTTCTGTGACTACTTTACGTTCTGGAGCTAATGGATAATCAGAATGGAGATCATGTAGGTGTTGAGGATAGTAGAGATCCACTTCTAAAATATATCCCATTTCCGAATTATCCGGTATTTCCCTAATATTCAATTGATCTATTTCTTGTTGTTGTAACCACTTGAATTCAGAATGAGGGAGCGGCTCACTTAAGGCTTTTCCATAAAGATTGTTACAATCGAGGTATACGAGGTAACTATTAGGTGTTGTGGGATCGAAATCAGGAAGGTAAGGGTTGTTTGCTTTGGCGAATCTATGTGGAATCATTGCGACACCACCTCTAACACCATTCTCAATAAATAGATGCTGATTTATGTCTGTTAACAATTCAATGCTAACATTTGTCATCTTTAACATTGAGTTCCATGCGAGACCAGGAGCAGAATACACATTACAGGGATCAATTTCATAATATTGGAGGCTCGTGTTTCGGAAATTTTCAAAAACGTCAGCCAATAGGAGAACATCTGTCATAAGATACAGATCGTGGTAGTCTTTCATTGTAGTCATATTGAAGCTATCCCATACAAGTTGGGCGTGTAAGTAGTCATTGTCTGTGATTGGTGTTTTGGTTAGGTCGTTGTAGAATGCTTCTTTCGAAGGAAGTTGTGTCTCTGAAAGTTTGGATGTCTCAGTCAACCAATTGTATGGAAATACACCTTTACGGATCAGAAGATGTTGATTAGATTCAATGCATTGATGGAGAATTGGAAATTTAGTTGAGCCTTCTGGAGCAAGGTTACTAACAAGAGTGTCAAGTGAAGCATTCAGAAATTGAAGGGAGTCAAGAAAACGAAGAGACTCTAGTGTTACGGATATATAACGCTCGCTAGTAGTTGCGATGCAAGATATCTTTTCCTTTTTAAATTTACCAAAGCCTTGGATTAAGTGATGGCAATCGTAACCTCTCAGGTTGTGAAAAAAAACAGGGATATGCTGAGGGACTTTGTATTGCAAATTGCAATCATTGTGAGCAGCTCCAATATATTTTCCATTAATGTGGTTGTGGTTTCTAACCTTATCTTCCCCAAGTGGTTTCTTACATAAATGACAGTCAGTAGCATTTTCAAAGTTTTCATTGTCCTCATGTGTCATCACCATCGGTACGTTATTTTTCAGTATTGGTACCAAAATGTTGGCTTCTTCGATCAGTTTGTTGAGGAACGTATCAATGACGTTAGGACCTGTATACACTACTGGAGGTTTTATAGCTTTTCCATCATTGTCAATAATGACGTAGCAAAAGCCTGATGGAATGTGCTTTGATACGTTTGTGGTGTGGGATGTTCCTGGATCGTTCAAAGATGTTGTTATAGGTACAATGTAGGATTCAAAATCACAATATATTGTAAAGGGGACTTTATGACAAAGTGTGTAGTTTTTAAAGTACATCAACTTGTCATTCTCATTGGGCAGTTTGGTCTTTTGAACACCATGAGGAGTACATAAGGGTTCATGCTCAGTTAACAGCTCATTTGATGAAAAGCGGTGGAGGCAATAATTACAGTAGTATGAAGCTGGGTTGTGTTTAGTCAGATGTGAGAGAAGGTGGGACATGTTGGTAATCAAACAATAGTGTTGCTTACCTTCTGTATTTGATAGAAGTAAAAGATTAACATGTGTCTCCCTATTTTTCTCCTTTGTTATTCTAGTTGGATATAGCTCACCATTATCATAAGCAAAGATATTGATGGAAATTGTTTGGTTGAGCTTCTCAAACTTATCGATTTGTGTCAGATCAAAGACTGGATAATTGATACCTGTCATATTAATTTCATGCTCAAATTGTTTGAAATAATTTACTCTGTTGTGTTGATGTGTATCTGGATGAATTTGTGCCAAGACTGACCACATAAAACATTTTTGATCTTTATTCTTAATATTCAAAACTCCTTTGCTAGGATGAGCAAGACTTTTAGGTGTTGGTATGTATGTTGATCTACAGATTTCCCCAGGAGTACAGTTTGGTACGTGTTTTTGTAACAATTCTTTAGTTGGAAATGACTGAATACAATAGTTGCAAAAATGTACTGTCTTGTGTTTTTTGGTTGGACGTGGTAAAATCTTGGAAAGGTCAGATATCAAGCAGTAATGTGTGTTCTCTTCTTCATTCAATATCAACAAGTTAACGTGCTTGCGATTTTTCAGTGTAGTCCCTCTTATCACATGTATTTCCTCATCTTCGTACCCAAAAACATTTATAGACAGAGATGGATTATTTTCTTCAAAGATATCTAAATCTGTAATCTTAACTGGGTATTCAATGCCTGACATGTTGATTTCCTGCTCAAAATGTTTGTAGTACTGCACTCTGTAATTTTTACTCCCGTCATGTCCGTGTAGTGCACACAAAACAGACCAAAGAAAACATTTATTGTCCGTGTTTTTAATATTAATTATTCCTTTAGTAACTGCCAAACTTTTAGGGGTGGGTATGTAAGAAGCTGCTACAAGGGGTTTGTATTTTACTATACATAAGTCTATCTGTTCAACATTGTTTAGTTGCCAACCACTTCCGTCTCTGATATACTTCGTCATACTCTCCAATATCTTGTCGAGGGCTTCCATAAATTGCTTATCTAGATCATCAGATGACAACAAAGCCCTAGTTTTACCGTGGAAGGTAGGTGATGAGTAAATTTCAGAATTGTTTATAGTTTTGAAAAAGGCTACACGAACAGCAATGTACCATTTAAGGCTTCTCATTTTACCCAATTGGGACCTAATTTCATCGAGAATATTATTTTTCTTATCAGTTAGAGCACTCAAAACATCATTGTAATCGGTGGAATACTTTTTGCATACTTTTTTGTATGATACATGTAAAAGATTACCATTCAGAGCACTAGTGGTAGTCATCTTAATAGACCTTATGTAATGCTGACACAAAGACAGTCAAAATACAAATGATATTTTTAAAAGGGTGTCCTATATATATATACGTTTAAGAGAACGGTAGCTTGATGAAAAGTACTACGTTAACCAAGTAAACACTTAACAATCAAAAGTTAATTTTTTTTTAACTAACTTGTCACTTTAACAGTCAAATAAAAGATTTTTTGTCAAAAGGTTGAGTATAAGTACCGGCTGTATAAATAAAGAGAACGGAAACTTAACGAAAAGTACTACGTTAACCAAATTCTCTACTACTAATGGAAAATTCTCGATATCCTATCACTTTAACAGTCAAATAAAGACTAACATTTTTTATCTAAGTACTGTATATAAGTAATCTTGTGGAAAACCGTAAAGAGAACGGTAGCTTAATGAAAAGTCTTAATTTGTAACAATATGCTATCACCTAATCGCTATGTTAATAGATTAGATAACAATAACAAGTTGACACGAACCTCTAAAAGCAAAAATAAACTGCAGGCTAATAACACAAAAAATATGACTATTAAAATATACAAGAGTGCAATATAACAAAACAAGTTACGACTTTAAATGTTAAATCAATTTATATCTGACTCTAACGTACTGTTATAAAATACCGGTATGATAACGCACAATGGTAAGGATTTATAATACACAACTGACTTATATTTCGAAATAAACTCGTTGAAACTAAAAAGTATTGAAATCAGATTCTTAGAAGCAATTAAAAAAACTTTATTCAATGTAAACCAAGTGTGTGTTACTAATGGCTTGGAAAAATTTATTAATTTAATACCAAAAACAAAATGTATGTAAATACAATTGAAACGTAATATAGTAACTATAAAGATAGAAATAATATTTACTTAAAGAAGTTATGTAAAGTATTGTAAAAGTACAACAAAATACCGTAGACTGAACAGAAAGTATATGTAATAATTTACTATGGTCAATTATTCAAGATAGTACTTACCACCTGAATGTCTGAACAAAGAAAGAAGAGTTTCCGGTGTGAGCCCTTTATATAGTAATTGGAACACTAGCGCTAATAGCCAATGATAGGAAATGCAGTGTTGACCTTGAACGGGTGTACGTTGTTGCAACGTGCAACGATTGCATCATCTTCATTGAAAAATTGAAAAGCATTGTAAGCATTTACACGAGATGTAAAAAAGACAATAGGTAATTTATTTTAATATGAGGAATATTGTGATTTTTATTTTGTAGAACATCAGTTTCCAAGTTAATTTCATGTAAGTGCTATGATATTCATTAATTATTTGTGGCTTTATCAGTGTACTTGTACAGTTTTTCATTCTACTGTAACCTGTGTTTTTATCAAACTTTGGAGGACAAGCGTCGAGATATGCGACTAGGCTAGATTTTTAGCCTGTTAGCACATTTTAGAGATTCACCTTTAGGTTAAATATTTTATGTTTGCCAGGCAAAGCCCGCTAAAATGCTGTTAGGCTGTGTATTTGTAACGCCCCCACGGCCTGGGACGATATCTGGGTCCTAGCCGGGCTTATTGCTTGATACGGTCACTTTTCATTTTTAGGCCGAAAATTATTCACGGTGAACGAAATACGTGATTTTACGCAACAATTTACGTTCAAGCCAAATTTTCATGTTTCTCGGTCAAACAGACAGTTGATCTATGTAATGGATAGGAAGGTGATCAGTGTGTTCTCCATGTGTTTGGGTCTTTGGGAGTGGTGTATATACATTTTCTGATCGAGTATATTACAGCCAAACTTTCTTACTGTTAATACAACAGAGACGTTTCAACTAACTATTTGTTTAATGTGCAAAGAATCAATAGCACCAGGTTTTGTTAAAATCAAGCTTAAAATGTGAACATTATAGAGAATTTATTCATATTGGGTACTTACACTTTGTCAAATGTTTGGAGTCAACTAAATAGCTATGTAGGTTAAACAATTAATTTACAAGTGTTACATCAGTTTTGTACGTTGTTTTGAGGTCAAACTGGGGTTCTATAAGAGTATTTTAAAGGGTTTTTTAATGTTTAGGGTGAATATCATTGTTATGACACTGAATTTTAATAATTTTAGGGAATTATAACATGTTTTGTACACAAATATCCCTATTTATGTGCATTTTAACTCAACTTTAAGGGGTTTGGGTTCTATGTTGGTAGTTCTTGCTTGATCTGAGACATTTTCCAACAATTAATTGTTATTTGTAAGTTTAGGTTGGTTAACATACAATAATTCGGTAGACTAAAGTTATGGTGTCTCTTGGTATGTATAAGTTTTAAAAGTATTATTGGTTAATATACTTCGTTTAAAGTCAATGGACGGCCTACATTGGAAATGGTTTAAAACGTTTATAAGGAGATGTTTTATTTAGTGAGGGGCAAATAAAGTACCGTGTGATTAGTCTTGAATCGTCTTTATAAACTATAATCAAAAAATGAAGCTGCGAGATTATTATCAGGCCTATTACACCAACAGAAAAAGTTACAGCCTATTAGATATTATTCTACTGACTTAGTTAGCCTGCATAGTTTATTAAAAGGTAAACTTTTGCATATTATGAAAAAACCTTAATGTTGTAAGCTGTTCAGGAATTAGGTATAAATTATTTCCATTAACATTTGTAAGACACTTGAAAATCTAAGGTGGAAGTCTAAATATTAAAGGTGTTTAAGTGGTTAATTGAATTAATATCTGTAGATTATTGAGTCTTGATATTTGTTTGTGATGGTCTTTAAACATTTTTGTAATTATTTTCATTTGTAATAACAAGGAGCACTCACTCATTTTATAGAAAGTTAAAATAACAAACTTGAAGCCCTGAAAACATCAAACAAAGAAGAGATGATACATGATGACCCAGTAATTCTTTTGTTTTGTTTAAGGTCGGATTCAACGACTATCTGTGAGGAAATGCATATATATCACTAAACTTGACCTCTAGGGTTAACATGCAGTCCGTCCGGTCCCAATTAAACAATATTGAGGTCAGCCTTGCGCGAGAAATGAATGAACTGTCGGTGCACTGCGGGTTGTGAATAGTGATGGGATTACCTGATCTTTTAGCTGAACCGCTTCCTCTCAAGACCTGTGATTTTAACCTATGATTTCGGTGATTCCGCTCTTTCAATTCTAACCGTGATTCCATGTCCCTGAATATTACGGATTGGGCCTATGCTATTTTTGGTTTACAGTGATTGATGAACGGAGTAGAATAAAACATAGATGAGCTGAATAGTTAAGATGAAATATTGAACATGTAGGGATTGTACAGATAATTTAAATCTATGCAGAATATACAAAAACATATAGAATTTACCACACAAGCATTGTTGACAAGTAAATTTTACAGCATACTAAATTTATTGATTATTATTGGTAATAGACTATACACAATTATAAACTGAAGAAATATACGTTAGACATATATTTTATCAAATTGATATATTGGTAAATAAATAAAAAACAGGTAGTTTACTTTTTAAATTATAGTTTTTTTTTATTGTTTACAATAGACTTTTTTATTGCTTATCTAGACATCTGACAGAATATCAGTTTGATAGAACTGTTAACACATTGAGTGTGGCTCGAAATTCGCACTTTGGACGATCTTCCACAAGTCAAAACACTTCTTGGAGTATTTTGTTTTTCAGGGACCGTATCCGGTACCGACGCACTGCGCGCCCGACCACTTTGTCTATATTGATTATAAAACGATGTGCGTAATTACGTTCAAAACTATTTATTTACAACCCCTCCCTCCTCTCAAAAGTTTTTTTATTTTCTTTAATTTTGTATGTTAGCATGATATTGCTGATGGCAATCACGACAATAATAGATTGATCTCTTTGTGTTTAAGACAATAACTGGTCTGCTCGATCCACCCCTTTCATGTGTGCGTTATATTGCACAATAGGTTTGGTCTTTTATACATTATATTTGTTAATGGCTGTGACCATGGTATTCTCGAATTCAGTTGAAATGTAAAGGACTTTTTTCTTGTTCTTCCATCATTCCCTCAGCGTACTGAGCAATTGTAGCACCTCTTGGAGCTAGGATGACGACATTAGGATTACATTTTCTATTGTCCCGAAGAGTCCCAGTGCAATACGTATCATTTGCTAGTAGTTTGGCTGCAAGGGACACACTATTATAGAAATTGTCCACTAAGAACTGCATCATTAGCCCCAGAATATATCCTAATTCTAACTGTTAAACCTTCAGGTTCATTGAACCTTTACACCATACTTATGACGCTTTGCAGGTAAATACTGCCTGAACGACAGACGACCTCTCCACAATATCATTGACTCATCGATAACTAGTTGTTTAGAAGGAAAGTATGTGAGATACATCTTATTATTAAAATAATCAACTCTGATACTTTTTCAAGGCGATCATTTGATGGTGGGTGACCTTCGGGATATACTTTTGAAAAATAAATGCATCTTATTATTAGGAGAAATCTATCTCGGCTCATATGGGCCCTAAAACATGACAAATAGCCAATGGACCTTCCAATAATCTTGGAGTCTATTTAGTGTTATGGTTCCTGTGTACAACAATAAAAGTTTTCAATTTGGGAACATCTAAGTCTTTCCAACGAGTGATACGTGACTGTTCACTAGTATTGGGTTTACAAAAAAGTTCAATAGCATACTTATTAGTTTGGCGACAAATCAAATCTAAAATTACATCGTCAAGAAGTAGTAAAAACCAATCAATTGGCCTATTATCACCTGGGATGTCGACTAGCAGCTTGTTCTGTCCTAAAAAAGGAATGTTTCTCAAACCTTGGGTGTGATTTGACCATGTAGGGGGGTGTCAAGCTCAATGTCACTATCCGAACTTTCATCTGTGTCGATGTCAGTACCATCACTGGAATACTCATCTTCACTCTCACTCATACCAGCTATTATAATATAGGATATTAACACTAATAAAACACTAAAATTATATATATGGGTATTTACATAAACAAAAACTTTAAAAACAACTTAGGTACACAAATTAAGTCATAGCAAAACAATAAAACACAGTAACTCATTGGGTAGTGTTGTAACTAAACCCACGCTGTGAATGTTCCTTAGTTACAGTAATTGGTGAATTCACAAAACAAAATGGCAGACCAAATATGACATGGAACGTTGATAAAAGCTAAATATCAGACAATGTCGGGTGAATCTGACAATAAGCTGGGTCATTACCTCCGCACTTTGTTTTATAAAGTTACATACATATTTTAGTGCCACTGAATTGTTCCAACAGCAGACAATTGTATTTTTTATAGAGTTTTCAGTATCTAATAATTAACATTATTATATTTTATTCCTAAATAACATTTAAATATTGTACGACTTTAAAAATATCTGTAATAGAACATCTCCCTACGATTTTTAAATACTAAAATAAAAATATGATTTTTCTAAATACAAAGTATAAGGCTAGCGGAAATGAGCAGCAGTCTTATAATCAGCGAGACAGTTGCGAGAGGTCACCGGGTCATGCTGATTTTGATAGTGGCACTTTGCTCGTCTAATACCAGTACATTAAAATTTAACTTAAATTAATATACATTGTAATAAAAACAAGTAACTATAAATGTGTTTCAAAGATATTCTAACTGATTTATATATAAAAACTAGCTGTACCCGCCCGCTTCGCCGGTCATAATATTGAGTTTGATTTAGAACCTAATAGCTGAGCATTTTTGCTTCTTCTACCAATATTAGATTTTTTAGGAGGCATGTCTGCAAAACAAATAATTATTTATTTTTTATTTTCACCGCATGTTTTAATTACCGAGGAAAAAAGGTTAACACCAAATACAGATCACATGAAAAAAACAGTTGGTACATTTTATATAATATATCGTGTACTGGCTCGGTGTAAGCGAATATGCCTGTAGATTGTCGACACTATATGTGCCTCGAAATATTACAATTGGTATAGTCTAACATGGAAAAAGACGCCATATTGGACAAAAAAAGTGTATTTTACATAGTCTAACAAGGGAATTTGGGGGGGAAATGTGGGTAATGTGAGGGAAATTGGGTAATTTGAGGGAAATTTGAGGGTAATTTGGGGGGAAATGTGGGAAATGTGAGGGAAATTGGGTATTTTGAGGGAAATTTGAGGGAAATTCGGGGGAAATGTGGGAAATTTTGGGAAATTGAGGGAAATTCGGGAAATTTGAGGGAAATCGGGTAATTGGGGGGGGGGAATGGGGAGAAATGTGAGGGAAATGGGGTAATTTGGGGGGGGGGAAATTTGAGGTTAGGAAATTTGGCGGGAAACAAATTTGAGGTTAGGAAATTTGGCGGGAATTTGAGGTTAGGAAAAGTGAGGTTAGGAAATTTGGCGGGAAATGGGCGCCGCCATCTTGGAAAGGTCACGTGACCGCTCTCGACCAATCAGAGGCCAGGAAAGTGGGTCCAAAGGTCAATTTGACGCAGAAATCCCCTTTTTTGGCGGCATTTCGCCCATCTTTTCCCTACTTGTATCCGTTGGATTGAGCAATTTGTTTGATGAGATTTATTTCAGCCTTTCTATCTTTATTACTTAGTGGTATTTTAAATGCTCTGTATAACATAGATCTAAAACTGGCTGTTTTCTGTGAAATTGGATGGTTTGATCTATTGGCTATAACCATGTCCGTTTGAGTTGGTTTTCTATATATTTTGTATTTAATATGATCCCTCAATCTTGTGATATTCAAATCTAGATAGTTGATTGATTTTTCATTTTCATATTCTGCTGTAAATTTAAGTTTCTTGTGATGTGAGTTGAAAATTTGTTGCATATTTTCCATTTCTTTGGTTTTCTTTTCATTAAATACAATAAAAATGTCGTCTACATATCTTATATAACATAAAATATCGTGATCTTTTTTTAATTTTTGGATAATTTCCTCTTCATGGTGTTGTATGAAAACTTCAGATATTATTGAAGATAACGGGCTCCCCATGGCTAATCCATCAGGTTGTTTGTAGAATTTGTTGTTGAATCTAAAATAATTTTTACTTAGTATTTCTTTCAATAATTGAACTGTTTGGTTGATATAAGTCTTATCTAATCCATTTTTCTTTATAATATCTTCAATTAAATCAATAACTTCACTTGTTGGAATGTTGGTATACATGTTGCTGATGTCAAATGATATTAGTCTACTATTTTCTGTCAATTTGATATTTTTCATCTTTTCTACGAATTCGTAGCTATTTTTTATAATGTGGTTGTTATCTAATTTTAATTCTGATGTTAGGTTTTTTGAGATGATTTTAGATATATTATATGTTGGTGCAGTTTTGAAGTTTATTAACGGTCTTATTGGTACATTTTCTCCAATAATGAAAGGAATTCCAAAAATACACAAAGAAAATGTACCAATAAGACCGTTAATAAACTTCAAAACTGCACCAACATATAATATATCTAAAATCATCTCAAAAAACCTAACATCAGAATTAAAATTAGATAACAACCACATTATAAAAAATAGCTACGAATTCGTAGAAAAGATGAAAAATATCAAATTGACAGAAAATAGTAGACTAATATCATTTGACATCAGCAACATGTATACCAACATTCCAACAAGTGAAGTTATTGATTTAATTGAAGATATTATAAAGAAAAATGGATTAGATAAGACTTATATCAACCAAACAGTTCAATTATTGAAAGAAATACTAAGTAAAAATTATTTTAGATTCAACAACAAATTCTACAAACAACCTGATGGATTAGCCATGGGGAGCCCGTTATCTTCAATAATATCTGAAGTTTTCATACAACACCATGAAGAGGAAATTATCCAAAAATTAAAAAAAGATCACGATATTTTATGTTATATAAGATATGTAGACGACATTTTTATTGTATTTAATGAAAAGAAAACCAAAGAAATGGAAAATATGCAACAAATTTTCAACTCACATCACAAGAAACTTAAATTTACAGCAGAATATGAAAATGAAAAATCAATCAACTATCTAGATTTGAATATCACAAGATTGAGGGATCATATTAAATACAAAATATATAGAAAACCAACTCAAACGGACATGGTTATAGCCAATAGATCAAACCATCCAATTTCACAGAAAACAGCCAGTTTTAGATCTATGTTATACAGAGCATTTAAAATACCACTAAGTAATAAAGATAGAAAGGCTGAAATAAATCTCATCAAACAAATTGCTCAATCCAACGGATACAACCGTACTATAATTGATGATATTGCATATCGAATTAAGAGAAAAATCAAACAACAAGAAAGATTAAAAGGAATCACAACTTTGCAATCTGAACACAACAAGATAACAGATAAATATGTTACATTTAACTATACTGGATCAGAAAGTCAAAAAATAGCAAATAGTTTACGAAAATATGCAAAAATAGCCTTCAAGACAAATAACAACTTAAGTAAAAATTTAAATATAAAGATAGAAAATGAGGACACATTTGAAAAATCTGGAATATACAAGATAAATTGCGATGATTGTGAACAATTTTACATAGGCCAAACTATAAACTTCAACCAAAGATATAAAAACCACACATCAGCATGGAAAAATAATAAACCAGAAAGATCCAATTTAGCCAAACACTTAATTGACAATAATCACACAATAGAAAATATAAATAAAAATATGAAAATATTAAAATTTTGTAAGAAAGGAATAAATATGTCAGCATGGGAAAAAATTATTTATATACAAAGCAAAACTTGAAAATCAAAAAATAATCAATGAACAAATTAATTTTGAATCAGAAACAATTTATTCTAATACAATTAAATTGAAAAATAAATTATAACATATGATTAATGAAATGCATTGTGGGACATGTTTTCATGTCAAAAAAATCAATAACAAACAACAATCATGATCAAGCTTCAGTCAGTCCGAAGATGTCCACATAGATGGACGAAATCGATAACTGTATAAATTTTGACTCAACATCTAGTCATTGTAGTGTTGTGAGACATACATGGTAAGTTATAAGTTATATAATATATACCAACACATAAAATGCTAATCAAGAAACTTATAATAAGTAAAAAATATGGCATATTTACAAGCACGTGAGTAGGTGACTATTCAGAAATAGTGCACCAAAAATGTCTTTGAATGAGAATGTTTCAAAGTTATAACTAAAATCTGTACGGCAGGCTCAATACCGTTGCTCGATCCAACCTTGCGACCTCATGAGAGTTATCGAGCAAATTAAGTGCAAGGTAATTTTGATGATTGTTTAACTTTTCTTGGTATTTTGAACTAATCCGCTTGATCTCCTCTTTCACTGTCAAAATCTGAAGGTCATTGTGTATAGTTGTTGAAATAAACCATGAAGCACCAATAATCGTTCTTAAAGTCTTCGACTGAAAACGTTGAATAATTTCAATATTTGATTCACTACTCGTCCGCCAACGTTGCAAACCATATGTCCAGACAGATTTTAATATCATTTTATAAAGAAGAATTCTGTTAAGTTTACTAAGTTTTGATTTGTAGTTCAGAAGCCATGACTGTTTTTGGGATTTCAAATTTAGTTGCAGTCTTGTATGCCATATATGTGTTCTCCAAGTCAATCTCTTATCCAGATGTATACCTAAATATTTTACAGAATATACTTGAGGCAAAGGGGCGTTGTTGAGTGATACAGGGGGAGAGTGTCCATGTCTTAGGTAAATGGTAAATGGTCTTAGGGTGATATGGCTAGATTTTGTTTCATTCACCTTGATCCTCCATTTATGCAGCCACCTTTCAATATGGTTAAGACTGTCTTGTAAGTATTGAGATGCAGCTATGGGGTCCTCATATGATGATAAAATTGCTGTGTCATTAGCAAAAGTAGATGTGGTAGTAGTGGCGTCGTTTACTGGGATGTCCGCCGTGTAAATGATGTAAAGTAATGGTCCAAGGACGCTATCTTGAGGAACGCCAGCACATATAGGTAACAAATGTGAATTTAAATTTTGAAGCTTGATTTGAAATTGCCTATTTGAAAGAAACGATTTTATTACGCTGTAAAAAGTATGCGGAAGTGATTTTTTAAATTTATACAGTAGACCAGTGTGCCACACCTTGTCAAAAGCTTGAGACACGTCTAGAAATGCGGAAGAACATTATTCTTTTGTTTCCAATGAATTTCGAATAACTTGTACAACTCTATGAACCTGTTCAATGGTAGAGTGATTTCTTTGGAAACCAAATTGATGTTCAGGAACCAAACGAATGTCATTTTTAGCAGTTTGTAAACGTTGAAGTAGCAATTTTTAAAACAACTTAGACGGTATCGGTAGTAGGCGACTACAGATTGAATGGCACAGCTAAATTCATATATTCGTTGCTCAAAATCAGAAGCTGTTTTCAGAGGGATTTTTAGATCAATGTTATCACTAACCGCAGTCCTAAATAATTCCCAAGTAGTGTATTTGTTTGAAATACTTGAAGGTTTATCAAGACTAAATGTACATGCACTAACATTAGTAGAACAGGTGAATGATCTGATGAAAAGTCTAGACAAGAATTCACTTGGAAAAAGTTTGGTGATATACCTTTTACGACAAAGAAATCGAGTAAATCAGGGATTTTATTCCGATCTGAGGGCGACTATGTTGGTGACCCTGAAGATAAACATTGTAGGTTGCTGTCATGAACGGTTCTAAACAATACTCTTCCTCGAGGATTAATAATTGAAGTCTCCATCCACAATAAATTTTCCACCTAAGCTATCGAAGAAATCCTGAAACTGGTCCCCACTTATGGCATACCGTGGAGGAAAGTAAACAGCCGAAAATGTTACAGATCCTGTGCTACATTTCACAACTACACTAGAGGCTTGAAGGTAGACAAATTTCATATTTTGTAGTTCGTAATGGTTGATGTGACTTTTGATTAGAATAGCAACAACCCCATAGTGTTGTCTGGATGGTTGCTGTAATAGAAAGTATAAGAAGGAATATGACCGACGTCCACCAAAGGAAGTAGGTGGACCGATGCTTCTAGGTGTCAAACGAGCAATCAAATACTCTTTGAATTCTGATTCAATTTGATTTAATAAATGGGTAAAAAGCAAATATCAAAGAACTTTCTGTCAGTAAAATGGGTATCAGAAAGAAGTATTAAATCCAAATTATATTGATGTACAAACAATTTCAGTTCTTGGCAATGCTGTGCCAGTCCGTTGGCGATCCAAATAGCGATCTTAAGAACGTTGTTCATTTTGATGGTTTAGTAAGCACGACAGTTAGGGGACTAAGCAATACCCCTATTTATTGAGATTGTTGCACAAACAATTTTTCTACTCTTTCAAAATAATATGTTACAGATTCAGACTTAATGTCAGTAGTTTTATCGCTATGGTCATCTGATGCACTATTACTACTTGTGGAAGGGCTGGTAAATGTACTTGGTTTGCAATTTTTTACAGCTGCTGAAAATGAGACATCGGGTTTGATAGAAGATGGTTGTTTAATAGTATGTAATTTAGTTTGGCCAGCACTTTTACCAACAGTTTTTTCACGCAATTTTGGAAACACCTTGCTTTGAATCTCTTTGTAGACAGCACACCCCTTATAATTGGCGGGATGATCCCCATTACACAGTGCAAACTTTTGTTCTATACTGCCAAAAATGTTGTTTGCAATTAAATACATGTACAGAAAGGTTTTTAACTAACATCCATAACTATAATATTATCATGACTGAATACTGTAAACAAACACAAGATAGTGAAGGCTAGCTACAGCAGTGGCAGCAGGTAGGCAGGGCCTGCCTCTGATGCAACCAGCGCATTCTTTGTGCAACAATATGAACCTGTTAGAGAAGGCATTGGAATATAGCTCCTTTTGATACATATTCCCGTTGGAACATAAAACCTCAAAACATTAAGCATTTGGTCAAAAATGGCTGTTTAGTATTCAAGTTGTTTTTATGTTAATTATTATTATTAAGATAGTTCATGTTTAATTGTTTTGTAAATCACAACCGAAAGAGAGAGAGAGAGAATCTTGCATAGTTCAAACTTAAAAAGGTGATCGTAATATTTAACCCCATTGCTGTACAAATAGACACTCCGCTCCCCTCAGGGCAAGACAATGTTATAACTCTCATACTCAAACCCGCCACACTTTGTGGTTTTTATGGGTCCCATCATTTAAATTAATAGTTTGTCTCAATCTTAATTTTTTTACTAATTTTAAACTCTATTCAAAATTTAATTTTCTTATTTTAAAGCCCCTCTAAATTTGTGAGCATCTTCTAGAACTTCCTTGTGCGGTACGCGTCAACAGTTCATCCCGGCTTCCGCGATTAAAGGACTTGGACATCCGCTTGACCTTCCGCAGAATTGACTCTTTAAGTGACTGTGCCGGGCTAATCTCCAGCTTTGTGGCGCTGCTGTGACTGGTGTGGACTCTCGGCCTCAACACCGAACCTCATGGTCTGTGTAGGTGTGGACAAATTGGTGAGTTGATTTTCCACTTTTAACTCATTTATTTGTATAAATTAACTCTTGTTTATCCACCCTATATTTTGCTAATGAATAAAATACTAGCTGGTCTTCTGGTGATTAAATTAATTTAAAAGAAATCAATAATTTGAGTTCGCTTTTTAAAAATCTCTCCTTATACCACACAACGGCACTTACCTCCTTTCGGAGAAAAAAAACAACAATTAAATTGTTGCTATAGCTAAACAAATATTCATGTTAGAACTATTTTTATGTATAGTATATCTGGGTGGTTGAATTTTATAGTTTGTATTTTTTAGTAGTAAAGGGAAATTGTACGTGGGGTACCTGGCGTGGGAGACCAGGCGAACCCGTTGGTGATGCCATCCTTGAAGGCTAGGGCAACTGAGTGGTGGACACATCCTTTGGCCATGGAAGGGTGGAGGCTTGAGTACAGAAGGGCCAAGGATTTAAAGACATCATTATCTTTCGTTGTCACTTCAGAGCCTGCAAAAATAACCCACTCTGACACATTTTCCACACACAAGTAACATGTTACATACGAATGTATTGGTTGTGCTTTCTTTAGTTTCATTATAAATGTACAGCAAAACACTGGGCACCGATCCACGCAAAAATCACAAAAATAAAGTTTCAAAGTTTATGTAATGATAAATATTATGTCGTAAAGATGGATTATGTACCGTATAGTTAAATTATTCTTTGTCAGATTTTAATAAATTATCATAGTAAACAGAACAAATGTTACAATTTATTTCTGAGATAAAATGTTGAGTGCCAAATCCCTAATCTGGCCTGGGGATTAATTTGATTGTTAACGTTTTTTTTATATTGATTGGTATACCTACGTAGAATTTTTTTAAAGTTAATGTTTATTAAAACCATGAACTATTTGTCTTTAAATATCTTAGACGTGATCTTAGAGAGAAAAGAAACAGAGGTCGCATCAAATAGTGTGCAAAGTGTTTGTCGAGAATTTTGAATTATTGGGGTGTTATTTCTGCAGTTTCCCTTGCGGTGGTAGGGCCAGCACCTTGTTAGCCCCTCCCAAATCCCCCAAGATAAACGTACTAATTATTACTATAGATGTATAAAGATGTACATTAGTTGTAATCCATGTATAACTGCCACTAAGGCGTTAGCTGCGGTAATAAGAAAGTGACATCTGTTTCTTTGTTCTCTTTGACTTGATTCATCTATGCACTACACTACTTAATAAGGACATCTCTAGGCTGAACCTAATCGTCAAACTGCGTATCAGATACCTTACCAATAAGTCGGTTATCAAAAGTTACCAAAAAAATCATAAATGATCAATATGATAAGTGACTGACCTTGCTTCATGTCATAAGGATAGGTAGCCACAAGGGCGGCGCCCTTAATAGATAATGACAGTACAAACGGGATGTCGTCCATCCACCTCATGACGGCCACACTCTCCGGGACAAGCTCACTCCTGACTCCGTTGACGGGGAAGTATCGGTTCACATCTTTGTGGTTATAGTTAAGCCTGAAACGAAATATTGTACACATTGTATGGCGTTTACATACGTCTATAGCTACAGAAAATAATAAGTATTTTTATGGACGAGATTTCCTATAGATTTTTTCCATGAAAAAGAGAAAAATAAATTGATAAAGTACTATTGACTTATTATATTAAAGATACATTTTAAACATATGGTATAAGTAGAAGAACAAACAACATTTAATTGGATAATAAAGTGACTAAATCTTATGATGTTAAAAAAATGGGATTACCTTTGATAAAATGTATAGTGAATAAGCACGAATCATGTCAGCACTCAAAGATCTGTTTCTAAAGGTATAAACATAAATTAATATTATTATTTAAAAATCCTGAACAGTCTAAACTTAATTTAAAAACAATAATCAATGCCCAGTGGTAAAAATATGTGTATCTATTCTTAACGAAACAACTGTAATTAATCAATTAATAAATTAATCAAAAAATTAATTTCTCATTAACTTGTTTGAATTATTAAATGAGACTTATACTAAATTAATCAAAATGAATCAAACTGTCATCCAATCACAATAAATTACTTTATTATTATTATTCTTGCTACAGTGACAGGTTAAAGACGACTCAAGCGCAATTTCTCTCACAAAAACGTGTTCTTAAACACAAATATTACAATAAAAAGCAAATTAGTTTAAGCAAAATCTCCAGCATAATTTTATCTTAAATAATACAACATGGTGAATACTATACAATTAGTTTGAAATTTATTGCTTACTTATTTTAAGTTTGACAGCAAATTAAAACTCAGAGTTTTGTCAATTCTGACCAGTGGCGCGAGGCTGTTCCGCCAGTACCAAAGGTCGGACTTTAATAAGAGGGTCCAACAAGGTTTCCCTCGGTGTGTATCAGGACTACGCCGCTACCACCCCTGAGCTGGGTGGTAGGATGGAATGCAGGATGTAAACAAACTATGTATTTATTTACAGGAGAATGATGAACTCATGTGAACGTTTTCACAACAAATTCAAAAAATCCTGTTCATCTCCTCATCCAAACATTTTTATCTTCATTGAATGCATCAAGGGGGCTCAGCTGGACATGTATATTGGTATGAATGGTATAAATAATGGCTAATTACCTCAAATAAAGAATAACAAATGTTTTATTTGAAAATAAACTGGAACAACTGAAAAACGGTGAAATGGATATTGAAAATATTTTGAGATATGGGTAGGAGAAGGCTGCTTAAAATAGTGTGTTGGTTTAAATTTCAAGCTAGGACATATATGTTTAGTATATTTTTAAATGTCAGAATTTTTTAATTTGAAAATTTGTATTCTACTTTTCCTGACTGATTTGTCTATATTTGTAATTTATTCATTTTGAAATTTGCCATTTCATTTATTATATTTTTGACTAACCTGTACTTTTGTATTTTGTAGTTTTACAATTTTAAACATCAAATTATCTGATCTTTTTGGACTTAATACTGCAAATTTTTACCCCAATTTGATTTTTGTTGATTAAGATATTAATGATTTTTTAAAAATTTATTGCTAGTTTTTAAAGATCAATTTAGCTTGTATTTTACTTTACTTAACTACTTTAAAAATAAGAAAATATATAAATGAACAAACGTTAAATTTAATTTATTATATTTATCATGTTAAAAACGTGTAGTTGTTAATTAAAAAGTGTTATGTTATTGAAAACAAGCAAAAATTGTTATTCGGTCAAATCCGAAAATGTCCTATGCCTAACTCGGATCTTATTAAAAATAAAAATGTAATTCGCAAAATTGAATGCCTTTATCACTTTATGAATAATTCATAAACATGCATTGAGGTAGGATGAGAACGAAGAGTAAATTAATCCAGGACACTTTCCTGGGATGGCACCCAACCCTTTGCACTACCGACCCTAATAGTGCAGTCCCGCTGCACTGGTCTGTATATCGACAGTGAAAAAAGATATACTGTAGATGTCACATCCAATAGTGTGCTAAATGTGTGCCGAGTTTGCCATGCGGATGGAGACACCTTGTCTCGGACCCTCCCTTTATTTCCCCAAATCCTCGAGGATAAATATAGAAATTATTTTTACAGATCTATAAAGACGTAAATTAGTTGCAATGCATGGCGGCCATAAGACGACCTCTGTTTCTTTTTCTCTATGGTATATCACCAGTAAGGGTGCTATACCATAACCGTACCAGCCTTGATTGTCATCACAGTAGAGCGAGCCGTTATTCCTGTTGAAGAAATCAAGGGCCAGGTCGAACCCGTCGGGATTGATGGAGGGCAGGACATGGATATTGGCGTAGTTCAGCAGCTCGACTACTTCCGGGTTGCCCCTGTCGTACTCATCCACCAAGTACTGTAACAACAAATAGGAAACTAAATTGTGACTTAGGTCCAAGGTGCATTTCATAATATGAAGTTCTCAGCGACAGATTTAACAGTTTTTACTATTCAAATTTTGACTGTGGCTCTATTTATATTTGATATATTTTAAAATGAAATCACATAAAAAAAAAAATAAATAAATAAATAAAAAAAAAAAAAAATAAAAAAATTGGTGATAACCCACACCATCGAAGAATGGGTGCTATGAACAATAATTATAGATAGAATACATGATATGTAGATTCAGATATTCTGTTTCCCGGATTAACTGTTGTACGATTGTATGTATGATCCCACAGCTACATTAAAACCAAGGCAAATGTACTGCATCAAATTGTTGGAACAACTTGAGGAGCCAACACACACGTCCTGCGTACAACTGCTTTGTCACTGGTTTATTTAGCTGCTGAATACAGTGCTCCTGTATGACTAAATAGCTTACACACTGAAGTTATTGATGCTCACAAAATAGCGTTATGAGAGCTATAGGTAGCATTCTTGTGGCAATTTCACTTCCTTGACTCTCGGTGCTGTGCAATATTGACGTTCCGATGCACTTCTTAGAGAATTCATTAGATCTTGAGTGCCCCGCACCTTCCCATTACACAGCATCTCTCACGTCAAAACGGTCATTTAAAACCTCGAAACCGACCTTTACGTCCTGCTTTCCAGTTGAGCAGATCAAATTTCTCGACCAATTTGAGACGCTGTTCCATAGCGTCTTGATGGACAAAATACGTTCCTTATTCACTATCCGTCAATAACTGTAGGCGGGATGAATCTCCCTTGTAGGAATGGACACTGTCGAATCGCTTCCGAACTGGCGTGGCCTAACTACTGCGGATTGACACTATATAAATGGGGATTGACACTAGATCAGTCATGTTGATTATATCCAAACGATTGATAACATAAATGGCCCCTGCGCTCTTTAATGGAATTTATTAACAGGGACATAAATAGAATCAATGATGTGGGTTTTACTTAAATGGCTTGATAGGCATTTAAAACTTAAAGGCTTGAGTAGTGCCCTCAAAACTAGAATTTTTATAAATTCTAGGTTGGTAGAATTGTTGAAAGTGCTTGAATTATATAAATAAATAAATAAATAAATATATATATATATTTATTTATTTATATATTTATATATATTTATTTATATATATTTATATAATTTATTTATATAATAATATATAAACGATCCAATCGTTGTTTCCTTTGCAATCAAATGAGAGGACGACATTTTGAGCATAGTTTGAAATGTGCTTTTTTAATTATACTTGTGTTATGTCTACAACCTGCTTTGCATCACAAATAAATTTTTCAAAAATTCTAGTTTTTAGGGCTCTGCAATAAAATTTTAATTTAATAACAACGAAAATCATATGCGATTTTTTTCCGTTGCCTGCTAGGGGAATTTTCATTACAATAATGTCACAAATCACTTTATTGTAGTGTTTTGAATGAAAGTAATCAGAATAGATCGCTGATGTATTGTTGTGGTTGACTCGCGTTGCACGACACCATGGCTGTACACAATGACTCGTAAATAATTAAATACAAAAATATTCAAATCACGGTTGTTTGTCATCCGATTTCATAAATCGTTACTTTTTTGGATAGCAAATGAAATTTGCAAAACAAAAAGGTATTCATGTAATTTTTTAATTTTCCTAACCTTTCAAAAGTTATTAAGGTTAAACAATTCCAAAGTATCGCCATTTTAAAAGTAATTAAAAAAGGTTTATGATTTCAGTAAAAAAATTGTTTTATTAATGTGTATACTAAATTTAAACTCTAAGGTTAAATTGTTTTAAAACTAAAAAAAAATTGTAAAAAATACAAAATGCCGATTGTACGGGTACCGAAGGTGATTTGGAATTTTTAAATACGATATTGTCTTTTTTACCCACAATCAATACCTAAAAATATCCTCAATGAGTTCATGGACACCCATATATATTCCAGCTTTTTTAGTTTTTAAAGATAATAAATGGCATCTGACTACACCTACGTATATATATATATATATATATATATATATATATATATATATATATATATATATATATATATATATATATATATATATATATATATATATATATATCTTATTATCTAAAACAAGCCACGTCCGGGCGAACTTTTTTTGTCTCCAAGGATTTTTAATTTTTAAACATTTATTGGGGTTTTTGACCACGATAAATCGATTAGCACCGATCTCAATTCTGGGAAAATTCTGATTTCTGCCCCAGAGGCTCCTAGCCCTCCCGTGTATCATGACGAGGCTGGAGGCTGTGTAGTAGACTGTGACGTAACATGGGCGAAATTAGCTGATTTGTTTATTCTATTAAATACTGTTAACTAAATCTACCAATTACATAGAAGCATTCAGCTGAATAGTTAAAGCAAGTTATTTACCACTTATCACCTCTAATTGTAATTACGATAATTAGAACAGTATTGTTGTGTTCATTGTTGCCATTTAGCACATGTGACATCATGGGAGATACGCGTGATACCTACCATCTTCTTTTCTAGGTAGATTTTCGTGTGTGTTGCTATAGTTACCTAGCAGTATAGCAGTATTGTTATTTATTTTGCATTTTGTAGAATAAGGTTAACTCTTATAAAATCAGCGTTGTTTGCCCGAACTAACCTCCTGTGTTATCGACTAATAGCACAAAAACCACTATGGAATTATTATCGACTTCTAGAAGGTGGGGTATCAAACTATAGGTATTTATCTCCTTAATCATATTATACTATTAAATTTTGGAAGAGACAACAATTAAGGACTCTGTCCCCTCTAAAATATTAAATATAATCAAAAACCCAAAATTGGGTAATGTTAAACTAATACACCCAAGTGGGTTATCAAATTAAAGGTATTCTTCTCTTAACTACTAATATACCATCAGATTTTAGAAAAGACTATGTTTATGAGCTCCACTGTCCCAAAAACCAAAATTCATGGTCATACTACTTAAGAATCCTGACAGGGCCGTAGGCCGATCTTCCTAACGTGGCGACATGCCGAGATCCGCAAACGGGACTGTAGCAGAGTGCCTCGGTGAGGCCGCAGGCCGAACTTTCCCCCACGAGGCTGTTGGCCGAATTCTACAATGGGGCTAAAGGTAAATGCGGAAGACCTCCGAAACGAAATCTTAATAACTTACAAGGTAGAGCAACAACAAATTATCCTCAGGATCCTCTAGGAGATATGGATGCTACCTATTCAGTTTGTAAAATTTAACAGAGCCAAGCTCGGTATCCCGATACTACATTACAAAATAGAGCAACTTTTTGTTTGTACACTAGATCACTAGTTACACTGGAAGGAGTTAAGGTGTATTAAATTATTTAAAAGGTGTATTATCTTATTAGCCTAACTTATTTAATTAAATAAGGTACACCTAACACCTAACACCTAATACACCTAACACCTTTTAGTGTAACTAGTGAATTAGTGTAAAATATATATATATATATATATATATATATATATATATATATATATATATATATATATATATATATATATATATATATATATATGTGTGTGTATGTATACAGGGTGAGTTTTATGTGAGGCACGCCTGGATATAATTTAAACGGGCTGAGATATCAATGTGAGACCTTGAACATACCTATTGTTACATATTTTTCATTTTTGAAGTTGTTAAACATTCCCTCTCCCTTTTCTAAAGGGGGTAAAGGGAGGCAACTAAAAATTTCCAACTACAAACCCCTATATTGTGATCCCTCATTTTAAAGGGAATAAAAATAGAAATCCAACTATGCAAACTATAGGTCTCTGCGTTTAGTTTAACAGATTAAAAAAGAATTTACAATAATAAAATCTTTTATTTTCTTGTCCTGATTTTCGTTACATGAGTCAACAATAACCCAAATTCTTAAAACATTTACCTGTTGTAATGTAGCAGGTGTTCAAAATGTTCACCTTCAGCTGTTTGACAGTGTGATAGCCGTGAGTAAAAATAGTAAACTTGAACTGACATTTGATTTGATTATAAACTTGTAAAAGTAAACTTGTCAATTGTTTTTTGATAGCTATCTAACAGAAACCACTGTCAAACATGATTAACAAACTACTGTCAATTGGTTGTTTGATAGCTATCTTACAGAAAACACTATCAAACATGATTAACTAACTACTGTCAATTGGGTGTTTGATAGCTATCTTACAGAAACCACTGTCATACATGATTAACAAACTACTGTCAATTGTTTGTTTGATAGCTATCTTACAGAAACCACTGTCAAACATGATTAACTAACTACTGTCAATTGGTTGTTTGATAGCTATCTTACAGAAAACACTGTCAAACATGATTAACTAACTACTGTCAATTAGTTGTTTCATAGCTATCTTACAGAAATCACAGTCAAACATGATTAACTAACTACTGTCAATTGTTTGTTTGATATCTACCTTACAGTAACCACTGTCAAGTATGATTAACTAACTACTGTCAATTGCTTGTTTGATAGCTACCTTACAGTAACCACTGTCAAGTATGATTAACTAACTACTGTCAATTGTTTGTTTGATAGCTACCTTACAGTAACCACTGTCAAGTATGATTAACTAACTACTGTCAATTGTTTGTTTGATAGCTACCTTACAGTAACCACAGTCAAACATGATTAACTAACTACTGTCAATTGTTTGTTTGATAGCTACCTTACAGTAACCACAGTCAAACATGATTAACTAACTACTGTCAATTGTTTGTTTGATAGCTACCTTACTGTAACCACTGTCAAGTATGATTAACTAACTACTGTCAATTGTTTGTTTGATAGCTACCTTACTGTAACCACTGTCAAGTATGATTAACTAACTACTGTCAATTGTTTGTTTGATAGCTACCTTACAGTAACCACAGTCAAACATGATTAACTAACTACTGTCAATTGTTTGTTTGATAGCTACCTTACAGTAACCACTGTCAAACATGATTAACTAACTACTGTCAACTGTTTGTTTGATAGCTACCTTACAGTAACCACTGTCAAACATGATTAACTAACTACTGTCAATTGGTTGTTTCATAGCTATCTTACAGAAACCACAATCAAACATGATTAAATAACTACTGTCAATTGTTTGTTTGATAGCTACCTTATAGTAACCACTGTCAAACATGATTAACTAACTACTGGCAATTGTTTGTTTGATAGCTACCTTACAGTAACCACTGTCAAGTATAATTAACTAACTACTGTCAATTGTTTGTTTGATAGCTACCTTACAGTAACCACTGTCAAACATGATTAGCTAACTACTGTCAATTGTTTGTTTGATAGCTACCTTACTGTAACCACTGTCAAGTATGATTAACTAACTGCTGTCAAACATGATTAACTAACTACTGTCAATTGTTTGTTTGATAGCTACCTCACAGTAACCACTGTCAAGTATGATTAACTAACTACCGTCAATAGTTTGTTTGATAGCTACCTTACTGTAACCACTGTCAAACATGATTAACTAACTACTGTCAATTGTTTGTTTGATAGCTACCTTACAGTAACCACTGTCAAGTATGATTAACTAACTACTGTCAATTGCTTGTTTGATAGCTACCTTACAGTAACCACAGTCAAACATGATTAACTAACTACTGTCAATTGTTTGTTTGATAGCTACCTTACAGTAACCACTGTCAAACATGATTAACTAACTACTGTCAATTGGTTGTTTGATAGCTATCTTACAGAAAACACTGTCAAACATGATTAACTAACTACTGTCAATTAGTTGTTTCATAGCTATCTTACAGAAACCACAGTCAAACATGATTAACTAACTACTGTCAATTGTTTGTTTGATAGCTACCTTACAGTAACCACTGTCAAGTATGATTAACTAACTACTGTCAATTGCTTGTTTGATAGCTACCTTACAGTAACCACTGTCAAGTATGATTAACTAACTACTGTCAATTGTTTGTTTGATAGCTACCTTACAGTAACCACTGTCAAGTATGATTAACTAACTACTGTCAATTGTTTGTTTGATAGCTACCTTACAGTAACCACAGTCAAACATGATTAACTAACTACTGTCAATTGTTTGTTTGATAGCTACCTTACAGTAACCACAGTCAAACATGATTAACTAACTACTGTCAATTGTTTGTTTGATAGCTACCTTACTGTAACCACTGTCAAGTATGATTAACTAACTACTGTCAATTGTTTGTTTGATAGCTACCTTACTGTAACCACTGTCAAGTATGATTAACTAACTACTGTCAATTGTTTGTTTGATAGCTACCTTACAGTAACCACAGTCAAACATGATTAACTAACTACTGTCAATTGTTTGTTTGATAGCTACCTTACAGTAACCACTGTCAAACATGATTAACTAACTACTGTCAACTGTTTGTTTGATAGCTACCTTACAGTAACCACTGTCAAACATGATTAACTAACTACTGTCAATTGTTTGTTTGATAGCTACCTTACAGTAACCACTGTCAAGTATGATTAACTAACTACCGTCAATAGTTTGTTTGATAGCTACCTTACAGTAACCACTGTCAAACATGATTAACTAACTACTGTCAATTGTTTGTTTGATAGCTACCTTACAGTAACCACTGTCAAGTATGATTAACTAACTACTGTCAATTGCTTGTTTGATAGCTACCTTACAGTAACCACAGTCAAACATGATTAACTAACTACTGTCAATTGTTTGTTTGATAGCTACCTTACAGTAACCACTGTCAAACATGATTAACTAACTACTGTCAATTGTTTGTTTGATAGCTACCTTACAGTAACCACTGTCAAACATGATTAACTAACTACTGTCAATTGGTTGTTTGATAGCTACCTTACAGTAACCACTGTCAAGTATGATTAACTAACCACTGTCAAACATGATTAACTAACTACTGACAATTTTTTGTTTGATAGCTACCTCACAGTAACCACTGTCAAGTATGATTAACTACCTACTGTCAATTGTTTGTTTGATAGCTACCTTACAGTAACCACTGTCAAACATGATTAACTCACTACTGTCAATTGTTTGTTTGATAGCTACCTTACTGTAACCACTGTCAAACATGATTAACTAACTACTGTCAATTGTTTGTTTCATAGCTATCTTACAGTAACCACAGTCAAACATGATTAACTAACTACTGTCAATTGTTTGTTTGATAGCTACCTTACAGTAACCACTGTCAAGTATGATTAACTAACTACTGTCAATTGTTTGTTTGATAGCTACCTTACATTAAACACTGTCAAACATGATTAACTAACTACTGTCAATTGTTTGTTTGATAGCTACCTTACAGTAACTACAGTCAAACATGATTAACTAACTACTGTCAATTGTTTGTTTGATAGCTACCTTACAGTAACCACTGTCAAGTATGATTAACTAACTACTGTCAATTGTTTGTTTGATAGCTACCTTACATTAACCACTGTCAAACATGATTAACTAACTACTGTCAATTGTTTGTTTGATAGCTATCTTACAATAACCACTGTCAAATATGATTAATTAACTACTGTCAATTGGTTGTTTGATAGCTACCTTACAGTAACCACAGTCAAACATGATTAACTAACTACTGTCAATTGTTTGTTTGATAGCTACCTCACAGTAACCACTGTCAAGTATGATTAACTAACTACCGTCAATAGTTTGTTTGATAGCTACCTTACAGTAACCACTGTCAAACATGATTAACTAACTACTGTCAATTGTTTGTTTGATAGCTACCTTACAGTAACCACTGTCAAGTATGATTAACTAACTACTGTCAATTGTTTGTTTGATAGCTACCTTACAGTAACCACTGTCAAACATGATTAACTAACTACTGTCAATTGTTTGTTTGATAGCTACCTTACAGTAACCACTGTCAAGTATGATTAACTAACTACTGTCAATTGTTTGTTTGATAGCTACCTTACAGTAACCACTGTCAAACATGATTAACTAACTACTGTCAATTTTTTGTTTGATAGCTACCTTACTGTCAAGTATGATTAACTAACTACTGTCATTTGTTTGTTTGATAGCTACCTTACAGTAACCACTGTCAAACATGATTAACTAACTACTGTCAATTGTTTGTTTGATAGCTACCTTACAGTAACCACTGTCAAACATGATTAACTAACTACTGTCAATTGTTTGTTTGATAGCTACCTTACAGTAACCACTGTCAAACATGATTAACTAACTACTGTCAATTGTTTGTTTGATAGCTACCTTACAGTAACCACTGTCAAGTATGATTAACTAACTACTGTCAATTGCTTGTTTGATAGCTACCTTACAGTAACCACAGTCAAACATGATTAACTAACTACTGTCAATTGTTTGTTTGATAGCTACCTTACAGTAACCACTGTCAAACATGATTAACTAACTACTGTCAATTGTTTGTTTGATAGCTACCTTACAGTAACCACTGTCAAACATGATTAACTAACTACTGTCAATTGGTTGTTTGATGGCTACCTTACAGTAACCACTGTCAAACATGATTAACTAACTACTGTCAATTTTTTGTTTGATAGCTACCTTACTGTCAAGTATGATTAACTAACTACTGTCATTTGTTTGTTTGATAGCTACCTTACAGTAACCACTGTCAAACATGATTAACTAACTACTGTCAATTGTTTGTTTGATAGCTACCTTACAGTAACCACTGTCAAGTATGATTAACTAACCACTGTCAAACATGATTAACTAACTACTGACAATTTTTTGTTTGATAGCTACCTCACAGTAACCACTGTCAAGTATGATTAACTAACTACTGTCAATTGTTTGTTTGATAGCTACCTTACAGTAAGCACTGTCAAACATGATTAACTCACTACTGTCAATTGATTGGTTGATAGCTACCTTACTGTAACCACTGTCAAACATGATTAACTAACTACTGTCAATTGTTTGTTTCATAGCTATCTTACAGTAACCACAGTCAAACATGATTAACTAACTACTGTCAATTGGTTGTTTGATAGCTACCTTACAGTAACCACTGTCAAACATGATTAACTAACTACTGTCAATTGGTTGTTTGATAGCTATCTTACAGTAACCACTGTCAAGTATGATTAACTAACTACTGTCAATTGGTTGTTTGATAGCTATCTTACAGTAACCACTGTCAAACATGATTAACTAACTACTGTTAATTGGTTGTTAGATCTACAACCAATTTGACCCCTTTAGAAAAGGGGGGCAAAATATTTAACAATTTAAAAAATATGTTATAATAGGTATGGTCAAGGTCTGACATTGATATCTCAGCCCGTTTAAATTATATTCAGGTGTGTCACGACATAAAACTCACCCTATATATATATATATATACTATCTGAACTACGATTCGTACGGGTTGATCTAAGGTTTCATAAATAAAAACAATTAATAATAATAATGAACTATTTATTTTGAAATTGTATAATTAAACCTAGGTTAAAACTGTGAAGGACTTGACAATGATTTAAAATGCTTTACTTCTATAACACTTCCTTATAAACAACATTTGCTGTGTGACCCTCTGGCTGAAGAACGGTCTGACTGTATGCAAAGCTCACTCTGGAGCAGGCCACGTATAATTTGCCGTGGGAGTCTTCTTTTAAGTGTACTCTGACCTTCTTCAGACTCTCCGACAACAATAAGACTATGGAGAGGTTCAGGTCGTATATCAAGGCAATTTAGATCAACCTTTCCACTCCTACAACACATTCCTTTGGATTCTTCTTTCCATTTCAGTGCCTTACAGTAGTTACAGACTACAATCTTTTGTTCAATTTTTGTACTCTTATCTGATTCATAGCATATAGTCATATCATATTGTTATCCAGAATTTTCTTTTGATGCCAACACATTTCTTTTACGTTGAAAGCGTGTTTGGTGGGTTTTATCATTCTTTGACACAGAATCTCGGTGCACTTCAGGATTTTCCTTCGTGTATTTTGCAACGTCAGCTCTGTGTACTTCGGGATTCTCCTGCATGTATTTTGCTACAGCAGCTCTGTGCACTTAGGGATTTTCCGCGTGTATTTTTCAACAGCAGTTCTGTGCACTTTGGGATTTTCCTGCGTGTATTTTGCAACAGCAGCTCTGTGCACTTCGGGATTTTCCTGCCTGTATTTTTCAACAGCAGCTCTGTGCACTTCAGGATTTTTCTGCGTGTATTTTGCAACAGCAGCTCTGTGCACTTCGGGTTTTTCCTGCGCGTATTTTGCAACCGCAGCTCTATTCACTTCCCCTACCAAATTTATATAGTAGTTTGGCAGTCTCAGTATACTTTAAATACACAACTAAGCATTTCTGGTGCGGCGATCAGTTCACAGAATGAACCATACGTAGAAGGTTTCATCATCTCACGACGACAGTGATCAGTGATGTAAATTTGTCACCAGTGACATCATGGGTCCACACTTTAAGTCTTTCCCAGTTAGCTAACAAGTAATAAACCACTCTTCTTATCATATAAAAACTACTATCACTCGAATTACGTCCACGAACAAAATAATCAATTACGTGAAACAGGCATGATCCGTCCAGAGGCATGGTAACTACACGAAGGGCAGTTCCTGATTGTCCATGATCACTCAATACTATATCCATTTCAAAATAACTTATGTAAAACTAAGTAAATTGAGATAGCAAAATAACTGATACGAAACTTAATCAATAAATATAGATAAATATAAGCAGACAAAGAAAACGCAACTTAAAATAAATATAAATATAAACACGTAGTGAATGGTCACTCCTAATACGAGTATTTTGTTGAATAACTAAAAACATAAACAAACAATTAAAAACAACTGTTACGGTAGTTTCTTTTTAAAAATAAATCAGATTATTTCATAACACTACCTACTTTTAATGTAAATATTCTTTTTTGTTAACTGTTTAATTTTTGTATTTAATTCTTTCAATTAATTTTTTACCATAAGTATTATGTATAACAGTCATCCAAGGCGTTGCCTTTTATAGAGGGAACAACGCTTCGCCTGCCAACCCCGACGCTCACTGCGCTCGATATACCTCGGCATTGGGCCTCGGCATGTAACTTTTGACAAAAAATAACAGTAAAGAAAAGTTAAATCACAATTTTAAATTTATTTACAGTATCACACTAACACTGCCTGTGTTGATACATATTTATTAGTATAAATACCCAATAGTATAAATTGGGTTTGATTTAATTTTTGTTTAATAGCTGAAGATTAAACACACAGTATAGTATTAAAAATACATCAATAGTATAATGTCAAACATTCCAAATAAAAATTGTTATTTATTTACAAAACATGTGTTATTAATTTACTAAAATCAACCCAATGTTATCCTTATACAACAATCTTTTAGGGGCGGTTTCTACCTCTTAGGAGTACTTTATCAAGATGAAAATACTTTAGTTGTCCTATTGAAGAACTAAAGAACAGTGTACAACATTTCAGCTCTTTACCTACATGGGAAGTTGGAGAATTAGTGATGAGTGAGTGAGTGAGTCAGTGAGGGCTTTGCCTTTTATATAAATATTTGCATAAAATATTCATGTTCGTTTTCATATACAACAAAGATGGAGAATCAACAAGATATTCAAAGTACGTTGATCCAACCCCTTCCCCTTGCTCCACCAGGGAGGGTCTGTACCGTTTGTCAATGCAGATTTAATTTATTCATATAAGTGTAAGCAATATTGTGATTACCTAATTATTGTAACTAATTGATTAACTTTACAGTAATTAATTAACATCAAATATATCATATGATTTGATTTTAGCCAAAAGGCCTAATTAACTGAATTTATAAAAGTCATTTCAATTTAAAATTTTCTTTCGGTTTTTTTTTAAATCCTAGACATAAAAAAATTACCGTATGACCTGTTAATCCTGCAATAGACCACCGCATAAGTACGTGATGATTTACAAAATAATTGCTGTGGTGTGAATAATTATTACACTCACCTGTATAAACATCAAAGATAATTCTCTTCCAACTGATTCGGACCCATGGATATTTGCTACCAACTTGACGTTTGGCCTGAGAAGGGCTTTTCTATCACCACCAGATATTTCAATTACCCACAGGTCTTTTCCTAGGACAAATTAGATAACATATTTATGGTAAATAATTATTAAATTACATACTACAAGGAATAAGATGCAAAATGATAGTTGGTTTCCTACTTAATATTTGGACAACAATGTTTCTTAATTAAACAGTTAACTCAGAAATAATGTAAACAATCGTTTTGTTGTGACAAAATATTATTTTTTTAAATTATCGCAAACAAGTGATAAGAAAAATGGACTAGATCAGAGACATAAGTAAACAGAAGAAACAGAACTGTCACTCCCTCCCCTCAGCCCCATTAGATAGTCGATAACAGTTCTTAAAGGGGGAGTAGAATGTTTAAACAGAACTGTCACTCCCTCCCATCAGCCCCATTAGATATTCGATAACAGTTCATAAAGAGGGATTAGAATATTTAAACAGAACTGTCATTCCCTCCCATCAGCCCCATTAGATAGTCGATAACAGTTCATAAAGAGGGAGTAGAATGTTTAAACAGAACTGTCATTCCCTCCCCTCAGCCCCATTAGATAGTCGATAACAGTTCTTAAAGGGGGATTAGAATATTTAAACAGAACTGTCACTCCCTCCCATCAGCCCCATTAGATAGTCGATAACAGTTCATAAAGAGGGAGTAGAATGTTTAAACAGAACTGTCATTCCCTCCCCTCAGCCCCATTAGATAGTCGATAACAGTTCTTAAAGGGGGAGTAGAATATTTAAACAGAACTGTCACTCCCTCCCATCAGCCCCCATTAGATAGTCCGTAACAGTTCATAAAGAGGGAGTAGAATGTTTAAACAGAACTGTCATTCCCTCCCCTCAGCCCCATTAGATAGTCGATAACAGTTCTTAAAGGGGGAGTAGAATATTTAAACAGAACTGTCACTCCCTCCCATCAGCCCCATTAGATAGTCCGTAACAGTTCATAAAGAGGGAGTAGAATGTTTAAACAGAACTGTCATTCCCTCCCCTCAGCCCCATTAGATAGTCGATAACAGTTCTTAAAGGGGGAGTAGAATGTTTTAACAGAACTGTAACTCCCTCCCATCAGCCTCATTAGATAGTCGATAACAGTTCTTAAAGGGGGAGTAGAATATTTAAACAGAACTGTCATTCCCTCCCATCAGCCCCATTAGATAGTCGATAACAGTTCATAAAGAGGGAGTAGAATGTTTAAACAGAACTGTCATTCCCTCCCCTCAGCCCCATTAGATAGTCGATAACAGTTCTTAAAGGGGGAGTAGAATATTTAAACAGAACTGTCACTCCCTCCCATCAGCCCCATTAGATAGTCGATAACAGTTCATAAAGAGGGAGTAGAATGTTTAAACAGAACTGTCATTCCCTCCCCTCAGCCCCATTAGATAGTCGATAACAGTTCTTAAAGGGGGAGTAGAATATTTAAACAGAACTGTCACTCCCTCCCATCAGCCCCCATTAGATAGTCCGTAACAGTTCATAAAGAGGGAGTAGAATGTTTAAACAGAACTGTCATTCCCTCCCCTCAGCCCCATTAGATAGTCGATAACAGTTCTTAAAGGGGGAGTAGAATATTTAAACAGAACTGTCACTCCCTCCCATCAGCCCCATTAGATAGTCCGTAACAGTTCATAAAGAGGGAGTAGAATGTTTAAACAGAACTGTCATTCCCTCCCCTCAGCCCCATTAGATAGTCGATAACAGTTCTTAAAGGGGGAGTAGAATGTTTTAACAGAACTGTCACTCCCTCCCATCAGCCTCATTAGATAGTCGATAACAGTTCTTAAAGGGGGAGTAGAATATTTAAACAGAACTGTCACTCCCTCCCATCAGCCCCATTAGATAGTCGATAAAAGTTCTTAAAGGGGGAGTAGAATATTTAAACAGAACTGTCATTCCCTCCCCTCAGCCCCATTAGATAGTCGATAACAGTTCTTAAAGGGGGAGTAGAATATTTAAACAGAACTGCCACTCCCTCCCATCAGCCCCATTAGATAGTCGATAATAGTTCATAAAGAGGGAGTAGAATGTTTAAACAGAACTGTCACTCCCTCCCCTCAGCCCCATTAGATAGTCGATAACAGTTCTTAAAGGGGGAGTAGAATATTTAAACAGAACTGTCATTCCCTCCCATCAGCCCCATTAGATAGTCGATAACAGTTCTTAAAGGGGGAGTAGAATGTTTAAACAGAACTGTCATTCCCTCCCCTCAGCCCCATTAGATAGTCGATAACAGTTCTTAAAGGGGGAGTAGAATGTTTAAACAGAACTGTCATTCCCTCCCCTCAGCCCCATTAGATAGTCGATAACAGTTCTTAAAGGGGGAGTAGAATGTTTAAACAGAACTGCCACTCCCTCCCATCAGCCCCATTAGATAGTCGATAACAGTTCATAAAGAGGGAGTAGAATGTTTAAACAGAACTGTCATTCCCTCCCCTCAGCCCCATTAGATAGTCGATAACAGTTCTTAAAGGGGGAGTAGAATGTTTAAACAGAACTGTCACTCCCTCCCATCAGCCCCATTAGATAGTCGATAACAGTTCTTAAAGGGGGAGTAGAATATTTAAACAGAACTGTCATTCCCTCCCCTCAGCCCCATTAGATAGTCCATAACAGTTCATAAAGAGGGAGTAAAATGTTTAAACAGAACTGTCACTCCCTCCCCTCAGCCCCATTAGATAGTCGATAACAGTTCTTAAACGGGGAGTAGAATGTTTAAACAGAACTGTCACTCCCTCCCATCAGCCCCATTAAATAGTCGATAACAGTTCATAAAGAGGGAGTAGAATGTTTAAACAGAACTGTCACTCCCTCCCCTCAGCCCCATTAGATAGTCGATAACAGTTCTTAAAGGGGGAGTAGAATGTTTAAACAGAACTGTCACTCCCTCCCATCAGCCCCATTAGATAGTCGATAACAGTTCATAAAGAGGGAGTAGAATGTTTAAACAGAACTGTCATTCCCTCCCCTCAGCCCCATTAGATAGTCGATAACAGTTCATAAAGAGGGAGTAAAATGTTTAAACAGAACTGTCACTCCCTCCCCTCAGCCCCATTAGATAGTCGATAACAGTTCTTAAACGGGGAGTAGAATGTTTAAACAGAACTGTCACTCCCTCCCATCAGCCCCATTAGATAGTCGATAACAGTTCATAAAGGGGGAGTAGAATGTTTAAACAGAACTGTCACTCCCTCCCATCAGCCCCATTAGATAGTCGATAACAGTTCATAAAGAGGGAGTAGAATGTTTAAACAGAACTGTCACTCCCTCCCCTCAGCCCCATTAGATAGTCGATAACAGTTCTTAAAGGGGGAGTAGAATGTTTAAACAGAACTGTCACTCCCTCCCATCAGCCCCATTAGATAGTCGATAACAGTTCATAAAGAGGGAGTAGAATGTTTAAACAGAACTGTCATTCCCTCCCATCAGCCCCATTAGATAGTAGATAACAGTTCATAAAGAGGGAGTAGAATGTTTAAACAGAACTGTCACTCCCTCCCCTCAGCCCCATTAGATAGTCGATAACAGTTCTTAAAGGGGGAGTAGAATGTTTAAACAGAACTGTCACTCCCTCCCATCAGCCCCATTAGATAGTCGATAACAGTTCTTAAAGGGGGAGTAGAATGTTTAAACAGAACTGTCACTCCCTCCCATCAGCCCCATTTGATAGTCGATAACAGTTCATAAAGAGGGAGTAGAATGTGTACTAGTTATCTATATGTGCAATAAATTTTAAAGCTATAATGTTAGGAATATATTACATTTATGGATATATAACAAAGACATTGCATTACAAGTTTACGACTAATTTGTTATAGTGCATAAAAATTCATAATGATATGCTATGCATGGTATAGTGCTGGAGGACCTGGTACGTGTGGAGGATGATGTACTTGCCTACCTGTGGCATAGTCCGACACTAACATTTGTTGGAGGAAATGACTGGCTTGGAACAGCATTTTGTTTTCCATCGATAACATAGCTACACATTCTAAATTATTTCAGAATTTAAAAATCGTTACCTAAATTTTTTATCACATATACAATTTTCTTTTTACAAGCAAACACTGTTAATGGGAATTAAATTCTACGTTGATGTCAACAAGATTTACAGAATGTAGAGGTCGTTTTTACTGAAATGAAGATTATACTAACACTTACAGCATGTAGAGCAGAGGATAAGACACTTTGCAAAGTTTAGTTGTTGAATGGTCATCTCTAACAATAACTAGAATTTCCTTTTGTATTGTATTTTTTTTAATCAAAATATATTGTCAACACTTGTACAACAATTGTTTGTTTTTAGAGATTTTTGTGTACGTAGGTGTTAATATAATTTATATTTTTAAATTGGAGTATTTTTTGGTGTTTAAAAGTGCTTATTATTTAAATATTGGAACGTTTTTATCTGTATGATGTGATTCATATGTGATGTGCACAGCTGTATCATTATACAGGGCGTCTTTTTAAATGGGCCACCATTGTGTGGGGTGGGGAAACCATAAGTCTGACAAACAACTTTAAATGCGGAACCGTACCTTGTTTTTTGGAAACAATTAAAAATACATATTTCAAATTTTAAAAAATGGCCGCCATTTTCCAATATGGTGGTTAACTTTGATTTTTCTATTAGAACACTTTACATTTTATGGTAGTTCTAGGTAGAATTAATTACAATTTTAAGACTTTTATTCCAGACAGTTTTTTTACATTTTTTTTATTTTGCTTAATAACGTAGGTATGAGAGCTCATAATATTCAGATTCCTGATGGAGCTTACCATTGAGATACAATTTTTAAAATATACATAAAATATAATCTAATCTGCAAAAATTTGGAAAATGTATGCCTAACTATTTTTCATGATTTGACAGAATAGTGTATTAAATTATAATACACAGAAATTAAAAGTAATATGTTACTATTTTGTGTCAGATAATTGATGTTGGCAGCACTGTTGTCAATATCAGCTGTTTAAGCCAACTTTCAATACAGATTGATAGCAGTATTATAAGTTGACTAAAGCAGCTGATAATGGTAACATTGCTGCAAACAACAATTTGTCTGTGACAAAGTAGTAACATATTTCTTTTAATATTTGTGTATTATAATTTTATACACTATTCTGTCAAATCATGAAAAAGAATAGCTCGGCAATAACAGCAGATTAGATCATTTTTTAAATTTATATATACTCTATATAGTGAATAGTGTATTAAATTATAATACATAAACATTAATAGACATTGTCATAAATAAATTGACTTTGGCAGCTGTTTTAGTCAACTTGTAATACTGCTGTCGATCTGTATTGGAAGTTGGCTTCAACAGCTGATATTGACAACAGTGCTGCCAACATCAATTATCTGACACAAAATAGTAACATATTACTTTTAATTTCTGTGTATTATAAATTAATTCACTATGCTGTCAAATCATGAAGAAAGAATAGATAGGCAATTACAGCAAATTAGATAATTTTTTAATGTTTATATACAGGGTGTTTGAAAAGTGTGAGGCAAAACTTCAGGAAATAATTAAATAGGTAAAAGGTTTAATCATATTTAATAATTTCCCGAAGTTTTGCCCCACACTTTTCAAACACCCTGTATACCTATAGATATAAAAGCCAAATACCACTGACTCACTCACCGATCACTGTTTCTCAAAAACGACTAAACCTCCGAGGCTGAAATGTTGTAGGATGATTGGTCCTATATTGTAGGCGTGCAACAAGCCAACAAGAAGGGATTTTGACAAATTCTTTATAGTTCCGAAATGGCAGCCTTTTTTATCCCCATAACTGCCCCAATGTATTTCTTATAGGAAAATCACAAAAAGTAGTATTTCTGACCTAACTGGAGGAAAATTTCAAGTAAACGTTTCAAAGCTTCACAGATCTACACGCGTAACAAACGCGCACCTTATATATGAATTTCAGCCTAAAAACTTAAAAATTGGGGGTATTGGGGACCCAAAAACTGAAAATAAAAAAAAAATGTAAAATATTTTTATACTGATGTTATCTACTCAAGTGGGGTACCAAATTAAAGATATTTTTCTCTTAAATCCAAATATACCACCAGATTTCGAAAAGGGCAATTAATAAGGGGCAAATGCTCCCCCACCCAAAAAACTAAAACTAAGAAAATGGTATTATTAATATAAACCGCTCTACTGGGGTATCAAACTATAGGTATTCATCTCCCAAATAACGTTATATCACTGTATTTTGGAAGAGACAATGTTTAAGGGCTCTGTCCCCCAAATAAAAAAATATGCTCCAAAACCCAAAATTGGGTAATGTTAAACTAATAAACCTAAGTGGGGAATCAAATTAAAGGTATTCCTCAGTTAAATACTAATATACCATCAGATTTTAGAAAAGACAATGTTATATGATTAATGGGCTCTACTGCCCCTAAAACCGAAATTCATTGTTAAACTGGTTAAGAATCCGGAGGCTGATCTCCCTCAAGAGGCGACCTGCCGAGACCAAAAATAGGACTGTAACAGAGTGCCTTGGTAAGGCCGCAGGCCAAACTTTCCACTGCGAGGCCGTAGGCCAAGTTCTACAAAGGGGCAAAAGGCGAGGCCGAGGGCCGATCTCCTATCACAAGCGTAACGAGTGACGTGGTTGGCACGCGAAGCGTGCAGGTGTTACCCATAGTATATATATTATCTCAACGGTAAGCTCCATAAGGCATCTGAATATTCTGAAATGTCATATATACGTTATTAAGCAAAATATCGAAAACTGCCAAAAATAAAAAAAGTCTTAAAAGTACTAATTCTTGAACTATCATAAAATGAATTGGTTCTATAAGAAAAGCCAAACTGGACAGCCATATTTGAAAATGGTGGCCTTTTTTCAAAATTTGAATTATGTATTTTTAATTGTCTCCAAAAACAAAGGAAAGGACGAGGTGCAAATTAATAATTATTACAACTTTTAAGATGTCAAAAGCTTCAGCATCTACAAACGACGTTGTTATTTATAGGAAAAAATTAAGAGCTACGTAATAGCCTATCTTACTGTTTTAAATACAATATCACCACTAGAAATACGTCCAGCGAAGTGAGAGTGATGAGTAAATGAGCTTAGCTTGAGATGAATGGAGTCTGTCATAGTTGGATTAGAATGGACTTTTTAGCTGCAGATCTAAGCAACCTTGTTACGACCCAAACGGAACTGAAATGAAAGGGAATACAATGCAACATTAGGGCGAGAGGAACGTACCTCAATTATTCGAAACAATACCAACAGAATATTAACAATGGTTAACTCTGATAGAGGCAAAATATGAATTTGGTGCTGGAAGACAGTGATAAATTTAATTATTCTTCGGAACAGAGGAACAAAACAAAGAATAAACAATTCGACTAAACAAGGAGACCAGCAAAAGTGCTATATCACATACCTTTATATTTCCTGGCAAGTTGTTCACAAACCAATTTGCCATTTACGTGTACTTAATAGTGCTTTGAAGCGTATCCTTTTACTAACGGATTATTCTAATTCGCCATTTGGAATTGTAGTTTATTTAAAACTGCAATCGGGAAAGTTAGTAATAAATATAAATAATTGTAGACCTACCCATAAAGGAGTTTGAGGAACCAGTGGCCGAGTGGTCTAAGGCACTAGGACATTGTACCTGGGTTAGAGACAGCGCTGGTTCAAAACCTGGCCATGACTGTTGGTTTTTATCAGTAATGTTCACCGTATGCTGTACTGGTTCTCCCCTTTACTATGTCTGATAAGTTCCCCGCACAGACCAAAGTGTATATATGGAATGAACAGAGTAAGGTTGAAAAAGAGAACGATATCTCCTTTTTATTAAAAAGTAAAGAAGTTGTTAGTTTATCAATAGTACCTCTGACTGACTGTCCGATGGAGTAGAGCCTCGCCAGGTGTCCGAACGTGGTGTTTATGTACTGTAGAAAGGTGACCATTTCCTCGAAGCTGTGGTAGTAGTTCTCCTTCAGCTGACAGCCTGTACTGACAGAAAACAGGAGAATTACATGCCATTGCACTGCTCCATCCATGTTGCATTAGCATAGCAACTGTAACATACAGATCAATGTATTCATTAGTGTAGTCCATTAAATCTAAATTAACTTTTCTTAAAAAGTTAGAATGTGTAATATAAATATATTAAATAACCATAATTCACTATAGGCTCTTTTATATGGCATTTATCTATATTACACCGGGGGATTTTGCAATAAATTAAAATGGATTTCTTTTTATTGATAGTGAAATTGTAGCTAACAAAAAGTTAAAGGTAATACGTTATTGTCTTATTAAACGTCTTCCTTTTTTACTTTGATTTAATTTAGGGCAATGTTTTAACACAATTATTGTTAAAATAATCCAATGATTTATTCAAACACTACATTATTGCCATAATAACACATTTTTAATATTCATATCACTATGGTCGTCTTCTGGGTTGAACCGTGTCAAACTACGTACACTATATACAACAGCGTGTTTCAATATTCATATCACTATCATCGTCTTCTGGGTTGAACCATGTCCAACTATGTACACTGTAAACAACAGCGTGTTTCAATATTCTGTAACTTACGGCTAGTGTCGGCGCAGAAATTATGTGCATGAGAAAAGAAAAAGATCTATGAAAAATCCAACCACACCATTGTTTTCCTCATTTTATTAATTGTACGTTATAATATATGACTTTTTAAATTTTACTATCAGGTTTAATAATTTGTAACCTAGTGTGAATAAAAAGGGTACCGTAATTTAAACTAGTTTTCATTTTTCATACCTTTTACACTTTTATTATTCAAAACTCAGTTCATGTATCGTATCAAATACGTGATTGACAAGAATGGTTTCCTTAATTTTTAGAACTTTAACTATTCAAAAACAAAAGTTCTTATCAATTTTCTGAAACACCGTTTTCTTGGCTTGTACTGTAGAGGTTGTAAACCTAACCACTGGGCCCCACGATACGCTCACGACGTATTATCACGGTACATGCGTAAGTAAATCATTGATTATACATTTTATAAGGATTAAAATATAACCAAGTAATTAATGTTACGACCTCTAGAATAAAAAAATGTCGTTTCAGGAAATTGATGTAAATTTTTTATTGAAAATTCTAAAATTGATAAAAATTTAGAAATTTATAAAGGTACTGTCAACCATGTATTAAAATATAAATGCCATACATGAACGGATTTTTGAGTACTAAAAGTGTAAAGTTGATGCGCAGTAAATCTAATTAAAATTCCGTTACTTTTTTGTCCCAGTTAAAATAAAATTTATTAAAACTAATAATAATAATAATAATGTATATATATATGTATATATTTATATAATTATTTTATATATGTCATAACGCACAATCAAATGAGGAGGAAAACAATTGTGTCATTCGATTTTTCATAGTTTCTTGATTTCTTGCAAACAGTCTACATACTCGGGTAGACATAACTCTATTTTCTCGGGCCGACAGTAGATTATTATTTTTATCTAAAATTCCACAAGCTATTATACTATTTCAAAGAAAATTTATTGGAAGTATAAACTATATATGATTTAGATGAACAATCGGAGACGAAACTGTTACCGTCACTGATACATTAAAAAAGCCTTTACTTACATCAATAACTCGTAAAATTTACAGACAGAGCAAACATGGATAGGCTTGCATCGTGTTGATGGGAACTGGAATTCCACATGAGAATATTTCCAAAGGAATAGAGTAGTGGTTTAACAACAATAACAAAGAGAAAGGAAGTAGATTCCCACTATCAGCCGTCGTGTGGCCCATAAGAGCGGAAGTCGTGGCTCTCATCTGACTAACTATAATTAATATGTAACTGTTATAATATGATTAAAACAAGTTCAATAAAACATTTTAAATTTACTGTAAAATCCTTCTCTGTTATGTAAAATTCAAAATTTAAGAACATACCAAGAATATGTGTATAGCCTACAATTCATAGTTTTGAAGCATATTTAGTGTTTTAATTTTATCAGTTAATGGTGAATACTAATTAAAGTATTGACACACCAGGAAGGTCTTGGAGGATGGCTGACTGTCAGGCTTGTCCGCTAGAAATAATGTTATCAGTTAATGGTGAATACTAAATAAAGTATTGACACACCAGGAAGGTCTTGGAGGATGGCTGACTGTCAGGCTTGTCAGCTAGAAATAATGTTATCAGTTAATGGTGAATACTAATTAAAGTATTGACACACCAGGAAGATCTTGGAGGATGGCTGACTGTCAGGCTTGTCAGCTAGAAATAATGTTATCAGTTAATGGTGAATACTAATTAAAGTATTGACACACCATGAAGGTCTTGGAGGATGGCTGACTGTCAGGCTTGTCAGCTAGAAATAATGTTATCAGTTAATGGTGAATACTAATTAAAGTATTGACACACCAGGAAGGTCTTGGAGGATGGCTGACTGTCAGGCTTGTCAGCTAGAAATAATGTTATCAGTTAATGGTGAATACTAATTAAAGTATTGACACACCAGGAAGGTCTTGGAGGATGGCTGACTGTCAGGCTTGTCCGCTAGATATAATGTTATCAGTTAATGGTGAATACTAATTAAAGTATGGACACACCAGGAAGGTCTTGGAGGATGGCTGACTGTCAGGCTTGTCAGCCATAAATAATGTTATCAGTTAATGGTGAATACTAATTAAAGTATTGACACACCATGAAGGTCTTGGAGGATGGCTGACTGTCAGGCTTGTCAGCTAGAAATAATGTTATCAGTTAATGGTGAATACTACTTAAAGTATGGACACACCAGGAAGGTCTTGGAGGATGGCTGACTGTCAGGCTTGTCAGCCATAAATAATGTTATCAGTTAATGGTGAATACTAATTAAAGTATTGACACACCATGAAGGTCTTGGAGGATGGCTGACTGTCAGGCTTGTCAGCCATAAATAATGTTATCAGTTAATGGTGAATACTAATTAAAGTATTGACACACCATGAAGGTCTTGGAGGATGGCTGACTGTCAGGCTTGTCAGCTAGAAATAATGTTATCAGTTAATGGTGAATACTAATTAAAGTATGGACACACCAGGAAGGTCTTGGAGGATGGCTGACTGTCAGGCTTGTCAGCTAGAAATAATGTTATAAGTTAATGGTGAATACTAATTAAAGTATGGACACACCAGGAAGGTCTTGGAGGATGGCTGACTGTTAGGCTTGTCAGCCATAAATAATGTTATCAGTTAATGGTGAATACTAATTAAAGTATTGACACACCATGAAGGTCTTGGAGGATGGCTGACTGTCAGGCTTGTCAGCCATAAATAATGTTATCAGTTAATGGTGAATACTAATTAAAGTATTGACACACCATGAAGGTCTTGGAGGATGGCTGACTGTCAGGCTTGTCCGCTAGATATAATGTTATCAGTTAATGGTGAATACTAATTAAAGTATGGACACACCAGGAAGGTCTTGGAGGATGGCTGACTGTCAGGCTTGTCAGCCATAAATAATGTTATCAGTTAATGGTGAATACTAATTAAAGTATTGACACACCAGGAAGGTCTTGGAGGATGGCTGACTGTCAGGCTTGTCAGCTAGAAATAATGTTATCAGTTAATGGTGAATACTAATTAAAGTATTGACACACCAGGAAGGTCTTGGAGGATGGCTTACAGTCAGGCTTGTCAGCCATAAATAAAGTTATCAGTTAATGGTGAATACTAATTAAAGTATTGACACACCAGGAAGGTCTTGGAGGATGGCTGACTGTCAGGCTTGTCCGCTAGAAATAATGTTATCAGTTAATGGTGAATACTACTTAAAGTATGGACACACCAGGAAGGTCTTGGGGGACGGCTGACTGTCAGGCTTGTCCGCTAGAAATAATGTTATCAGTTAATGGTGAATACTACTTAAAGTATGGACACACCAGGAAGGTCTTGGGGGATGGCTGACTGTCAGGCCTGTCAGCCATAAATAATGTTATCAGTCAATGGTGAATAATAATTAAAGTATTGACACACCAGGAAGGTCTTGGAGGATGGCTGACTGTCAGGCTTGTCAGATAGAAATAATGTTATCAGTTAATGGTGATTAACTGATTAAATTTCTAGCTGACAAGCCCGACAGTCAGCCTTCGTCCAAGACCTTCCTGGTGTGTCCATTCTTTAAGTAGTATTCACCATTAACTGATAACATTATTTATGGCTGACAAGCCTGACAGTCAGCCATCCTCCAAGACCTTCCTGGTGTGTCCATACTTTAATTAGTATTCACCATTAACTGATAACATTATTTCTAGCTGACAAGCCTGACAGTCAGCCATCCTCCAAGACCTTCCTGGTGTGTCCATACTTTAAGTAGTATTCACCATTAACTGATAACATTATTTCTAGCTGACAAGCCTGACAGTCAGCCATCCTCCAAGACCTTCCTGGTGTGTCGATACTTTAATTAGTATTCACCATTAACTGATAACTTTATTTATGGCTGACAAGCCTGACTGTAAGCCATCCTCCAAGACCTTCCTGGTGTGTCAATACTTTAATTAGTATTCACCATTAACTGATAACATTATTTCTAGCTGACAAGCCTGACAGTCAGCCATCCTCCAAGACCTTCCTGGTGTGTCAATACTTTAATTAGTATTCACCATTAACTGATAACATTATTTCTAGCTGACAGGCCTGACAGTCAGCCATCCTCCAAGACCTTCATGGTGTGTCCATACTTTAATTAGTATTCACCAATAACTGATAACATTATTTATGGCTGACAAGCCAGACAGTCAGCCATCCTCCAAGACCTTCCTGGTGTGTCCATACTTTAAGTAGTATTCACCATTAACTGATAACATTATATATGGCTGACAAGCCTGACAGTCAGCCATCCTCCAAGACCTTCCTGGTGTGTCCATACTTTAAGTAGTATTCACCATTAACTGATAACATTATTTCTAGCTGACAAGCCTGACAGTCAGCCATCCTCCAAGACCTTCATGGTGTGTCAATACTTTAATTAGTATTCACCATTAACTGATAACATTATTTATGGCTGACAAGCCTGACAGTCAGCCATCCTCCAAGACCTTCATGGTGTGTCAATACTTTAATTAGTATTCACCATTAACTGATAACATTATTTATGGCTGACAAGCCTGACAGTCAGCCATCCTCCAAGACCTTCATGGTGTGTCAATACTTTAATTAGTATTCACCATTAACTGATAACATTATTTCTAGCTGACAAGCCTGACAGTCAGCCATCCTCCAAGACCTTCATGGTGTGTCAATACTTTAATTAGTATTCACCATTAACTGATAACATTATTTATGGCTGACAAGCCTGACAGTCAGCCATCCTCCAAGACCTTCATGGTGTGTCAATACTTTAATTAGTATTCACCATTAACTGATAACATTATTTCTAGCTGACAAGCCTGACAGTCAGCCATCCTCCAAGACCTTCCTGGTGTGTCAATACTTTAATTAGTATTCACCATTAACTGATAACTTTATTTATGGCTGACAAGCCTGACTTTAAGCCATCCTCCAAGACCTTCCTGGTGTGTCAATACTTTAATTAGTATTCACCATTAACTGATAACATTATTTCTAGCTGACAAGCCTGACAGTCAGCCATCCTCCAAGACCTTCCTGGTGTGTCAATACTTTAATTAGTATTCACCATTAACTGATAACATTATTTATGGCTGACAACCCTGACAGTCAGCCATCCACCAAGACCTTCCTGGTGTGGCCATACTTTATGTAGAATTCACCATTAACAGATAACATTACTTCTAGCTGACAAGCCTGACAGTCAGCCATCCTCCAAGACCTTCCTGGTGTGTCCATACTTTAAGTAGTATTCACCATTAACTGATAACATTATTTATGGCTGACAAGCCTGACAGTCAGCCATCCTCCAAGACCTTCCTGGTGTGTCCATACTTTAAGTAGTATTCACCATTAACTGATAACATTATTTATGGCTGACAAGCCAGACAGTCAGCCATCCTCCAAGACCTTCCTGGTGTGTCCATACTTTAAGTAGTATTCACCATTAACTGATAACATTATATATGGCTGACAAGCCTGACAGTCAGCCATCCTCCAAGACCTTCCTGGTGTGTCCATACTTTAATTAGTATTCACCATTAACTGATAACATTATTTATGGCTGACAAGCCAGACAGTCAGCCATCCTCCAAGACCTTCCTGGTGTGTCCATACTTTAATTAGTATTCACCATTAACTGATAACATTATTTATGGCTGACAAGCCAGACAGTCAGCCATCCTCCAAGACCTTCCTGGTGTGTCCATACTTTAATTAGTATTCACCATTAACTGATAACGTTATTTATGGCTGACAAGCCTGACAGTCAGCCATCCCCCAAGACCTTCCTGGTGTGTCCATACTTTAATTAGTATTCACCATTAACTGATAACATTATTTATGGCTGACAAGCCAGACAGTCAGCCATCCTCCAAGACATTCCTGGTGTGTCCATACTTTAAGTTGTATTCACCATTAACTGATATTAACTGATAACATTATTTCTAGCTGACAAGCCTGACAGTCAGCCATCCTCCAAGACCTTCCTGGTGTGTCCATACGTTCAATAACATTGAACGTGTGTATGGGTGGGCGGGTGGGTCAAAACCATTGTACGTGTCTATGGGCGGGCGGGTGGGTGAATACCACTGTACGTGTGTATGGGCGGGCGGGTGGGTCAATACTACTGTACGTGTATGGGTGGGTGGGTCAATACTACTGTATGTGTATGGGTGGGCGGGTGGGTCAATACCACTGTACGTGTAAGGATGGGTGGGTGGGTTAACACTACTGTACGTGTAAGGGTGGGTGGGTGGGTTAACACCACTGTACGTGTAAGGGTGGGCGGGTGGGTCAATACCACTTTACGTGTAAGGGTGGGTGCGTTAACACCACTGTACGTGTAGGGGCGGGCGGGTGGGTTAATACCATTGTACGTGTAAGGGTGGGTGCGTTAACACCACTGCACGTGTAAGGGTGGGCGGGTAGGTCTTCACCACTGCACGTGTATGGGTGGGCGAGCGTGTAATCACCATTGTACCTGTATGGGTGGGACTCTGGGTTTATTATTTGTTGCTAAGCAATTTTAATTTTGTTTTATCCCTAGTTCATGGCATCAAGCATAATTGACTAGTAGTATGATGAGGGATCCTGACCTAGCATGTAGCCCAGACATCGGTAGTGGTTTGGAAGTCACCCTTTAGCCGTTGGTTCTAAGTTTAAATATTGAATAGGGCAATTCTTCGTATTTGCTGGTAAAATTTACAGCCTTAACATTGCCAGGTCATACTTTAAGTAGTATTCACCATTAACTGATAACATTATTTCTAGCTGACAGGCCTGACAGTCAGCCATCCTCCAAGACCTTCCTGGTGTGTCAATACTTTAATTAGTATTCACCATTAACTGATAACATTATTTCTAGCTGACAAGCCTGACAGTCAGCCATCCTCCGAGACATTCCTGGTGTGTCAATACTTTAATTAGTATTCACCATTAACTGATAACATTATTTCTAGCTGACAAGCCTGACAGTCAGCCATCCTCCAAGATCTTCCTGGTGTGTCAATACTTTAATTAGTATTCACCATTAACTGATAACATTATTTCTAGCTGACAGGCCTGACAGTCAGCCATCCTCCAAGACCTTCATGGTGTGTCCATACTTTAAGTAGTATTCACCAATAACTGATAACATTATTTATGGCTGACAAGCCAGACAGTCAGCCATCCTCCAAGACCTTCCTGGTGTGTCCATACTTTAAGTAGTATTCACCATTAACTGATAACATTATATATGGCTGACAAGCCTGACAGTCAGCCATCCTCCAAGACCTTCCTGGTGTGTCCATACTTTAAGTAGTATTCACCATTAACTGATAACATTATTTCTAGCGGACAAGCCTGACAGTCAGCCGTCCCCCAAGACCTTCCTGGTGTGTCCATACTTTAAGTAGTATTCACCATTAACTGATAACATTATTTCTAGCGGACAAGCCTGACAGTCAGCCATCCTCCAAGACCTTCCTGGTGTGTCAATACTTTAATTAGTATTCACCATTAACTGATAACTTTATTTATGGCTGACAAGCCTGACTTTAAGCCATCCTCCAAGACCTTCCTGGTGTGTCAATACTTTAATTAGTATTCACCATTAACTGATAACATTATTTCTAGCTGACAAGCCTGACAGTCAGCCATCCTCCAAGACCTTCCTGGTGTGTCAATACTTTAATTAGTATTCACCATTAACTGATAACATTATTTATGGCTGACAACCCTGGCAGTCAGCCATCCACCAAGACCTTCCTGGTGTGGCCATACTTTATGTAGAATTCACCATTAACAGATAACATTACTTCTAGCTGACAAGCCTGACAGTCAGCCATCCTCCAAGACCTTCCTGGTGTGTCCATACTTTAAGTAGTATTCACCATTAACTGATAACATTATTTATGGCTGACAAGCCTGACAGTCAGCCATCCTCCAAGACCTTCCTGGTGTGTCCATACTTTAAGTAGTATTCACCATTAACTGATAACATTATTTATGGCTGACAAGCCAGACAGTCAGCCATCCTCCAAGACCTTCCTGGTGTGTCCATACTTTAAGTAGTATTCACCATTAACTGATAACATTATATATGGCTGACAAGCCTGACAGTCAGCCATCCTCCAAGACCTTCCTGGTGTGTCCATACTTTAATTAGTATTCACCATTAACTGATAACATTATTTATGGCTGACAAGCCAGACAGTCAGCCATCCTCCAAGACCTTCCTGGTGTGTCCATACTTTAATTAGTATTCACCATTAACTGATAACATTATTTATGGCTGACAAGCCAGACAGTCAGCCATCCTCCAAGACCTTCCTGGTGTGTCCATACTTTAATTAGTATTCACCATTAACTGATAACGTTATTTATGGCTGACAAGCCTGACAGTCAGCCATCCCCCAAGACCTTCCTGGTGTGTCCATACTTTAATTAGTATTCACCATTAACTGATAACATTATTTATGGCTGACAAGCCAGACAGTCAGCCATCCTCCAAGACAATCCTGGTGTGTCCATACTTTAAGTTGTATTCACCATTAACTGATATTAACTGATAACATTATTTCTAGCTGACAAGCCTGACAGTCAGCCATCCTCCAAGACCTTCCTGGTGTGTCCATACGTTCAATAACATTGAACGTGTGTATGGGTGGGCGGGTGGGTCAAAACCATTGTACGTGTCTATGGGCGGGCGGGTGGGTGAATACCACTGTACGTATGTATAGGCGGGCGGGTGGGTCAATACTACTGTACGTGTATGGGTGGGTGGGTCAATACTACTGTATGTGTATGGGTGGGCGGGTGGGTCAATACCACTGTACGTGTAAGGATGGGTGGGTGGGTTAACACTACTGTACGTGTAAGGGTGGGTGGGTGGGTTAACACCACTGTACGTGTAAGGGTGGGCGGGTGGGTCAATACCACTTTACGTGTAAGGGTGGGTGCGTTAACACCACTGTACGTGTAGGGGCGGGCGGGTGGGTTAATACCATTGTACGTGTAAGGGTGGGTGCGTTAACACCACTGCACGTGTAAGGGTGGGCGGGTAGGTCTTCACCACTGCACGTGTATGGGTGGGCGAGCGTGTAATCACCATTGTACCTGTATGGGTGGGACTCTGGGTTTATTATTTGTTGCTAAGCAATTTTAATTTTGTTTTATCCCTAGTTCATGGCATCAAGCATAATTGACTAGTAGTATGATGAGGGATCCTGACCTAGCATGTAGCCCAGACATCGGTAGTGGTTTGGAAGTCAACCTTTAGCCGTTGGTTCTAAGTTTAAATATTGAATAGTGCAGTTCTTCGCATTTGCTGGTAAAATTTACAGCCTTAACATTGCCAGGTCATACTTTAAGTAGTATTCACCATTAACTGATAACATTATTTCTAGCTGACAAGCCTGACAGTCAGCCATCAAGACCTTCCTGGTGTGTCAATACTTTAATTAGTATTCACCATTAACTGATAACATTATTTCTAGCTGACAGGCCTGACAGTCAGCCATCCTCCAAGACCTTCCTGGTGTGTCAATACTTTAATTAGTATTCACCATTAACTGATAACATTATTTCTAGCTGACAAGCCTGACAGTCAGCCATCCTCCAAGATCTTCCTGGTGTGTCAATACTTTAATTAGTATTCACCATTAACTGATAACATTATTTCTAGCTGACAGGCCTGACAGTCAGCCATCCTCCAAGATCTTCCTGGTGTGTCAATACTTTAATTAGTATTCACCATTAACTGATAACATTATTTCTAGCTGACAAGCCTGACAGTCAGCCATCCTCCAAGACCTTCCTGGTGTGTCAATACTTTAATTAGTATTCACCATTAACTGATAACATTATTTCTAGCTGACAGGCCTGACAGTCAGCCATCCTCCAAGACCTTCCTGGTGTGTCAATACTTTAATTAGTATTCACCATTAACTGATAACATTATTTCTAGCTGACAAGCCTGACAGTCAGCCATCCTCCGAGACCTTCCTGGTGTGTCAATACTTTAATTAGTATTCACCATTAACTGATAACATTATTTCTAGCTGACAGGCCTGACAGTCAGCCATCCTCCAAGACCTTCCTGGTGTGTCAATACTTTAATTAGTATTCACCATTAACTGATAACATTATTTCTAGCTGACAAGCCTGACAGTCAGCCATCCTCCAAGACCTTCCTGGTGTGTCAATACTTTAATTAGTATTCACCATTAACTGATAACATTATTTCTAGCTGACAAGCCTGACAGTCAGCCATCCTCCAAGACCTTCCTGGTGTGTCAATACTTTAATTAGTATTCACCATTAACTGATAACATTATTTCTAGCTGACAAGCCTGACAGTCAGCCATCCTCCAAGACCTTCCTGGTGTGTCAATACTTTAATTAGTATTCACCATTAACTGATAACATTATTTCTAGCTGACAAGCCTGACAGTCAGCCATCCTCCAAGACCTTCCTGGTGTGTCAATACTTTAATTAGTATTCACCATTAACTGATAACATTATTTCTAGCTGACAAGCCTGACAGTCAGCCATCCTCCAAGACCTTCCTGGTGTGTCAATACTTTAATTAGTATTCACCATTAACTGATAACATTATTTCTAGCTGACAAGCCTGACAGTCAGCCATCCTCCAAGACCTTCCTGGTGTGTCAATACTTTAATTAGTATTCACCATTAACTGATAACATTATTACTAGCTGACAAGCCTGACAGTCAGCCATCCTCCGAGACCTTCCTGGTGTGTCAATACTTTAATTAGTATTCACCATTAACTGATAACATTATTTCTAGCTGACAGGCCTGACAGTCAGCCATCCTCCAAGACCTTCCTGGTGTGTCAATACTTTAATTAGTATTCACCATTAACTGATAACATTATTTCTAGCTGACAAGCCTGACAGTCAGCCATCCTCCAAGACCTTCCTGGTGTGTCAATACTTTAATTAGTATTCACCATTAACTGATAACATTATTTATGGCTGACAAGCCTGACAGTCAGCCATCCTCCAAGACCTTCCTGGTGTGTCAATACTTTAAGTAGTATTCACCATTAACTGATAACATTATTTATGGCTGACAAGCCTGACAGTCAGCCATCCTCCAAGACCTTCCTGGTGTGTCAATACTTTAATTAGTATTCACCATTAACTGATAACATTATTTATGGCTGACAAGCCTGACAGTCAGGCATCCTCCAAGACCTTCCTGGTGTGTCAATACTTTAATTAGTATTCACCATTAACTGATAACATTATTTCTAGCTGACAAGCCTGACAGTCAGCCATCCTCCAAGACCTTCCTGGTGTGTCAATACTTTAAGTAGTATTCACCATTAACTGATAACTTTATTTCTAGCTGACAAGCCTGACAGTCAGCCATCCTCCGAGACCTTCCTGGTGTGTCAATACTTTAAGTAGTATTCACCATTAACTGATAACTTTATTTCTAGCTGACAAGCCTGACAGTCAGCCATCCTCCAAGACCTTCCTGGTGTGTCAATACTTTAAGTAGTATTCACCATTAACTAATAACTTTATTTCTAGCTGACAAGCCTGACAGTCAGCCATCCTCCAAGACCTTCCTGGTGTGTCAATACTTTAAGTAGTATTCACCATTAACCGATAACTTTATTTCTAGCTGACAAGCCTGACAGTCAGCCATCCTCCAAGACCTTCCTGGTGTGTCCATACTTTAAGTAGTATTGACCATTAACTGATAACATTATTTATGGCTGACAAGCCTGACAGTCAGCCATCCTCCAAGACCTTCCTGGTGTGTCAATACTTTAAGTAGTATTCACCATTAACTGATAACATTATTTATGGCTGACAAGCCTGACAGTCAGCCATCCTCCAAGATCTTCCTGGTGTGTCAATACTTTAAGTAGTATTCACCATTAACTGATAACATTATTTATGGCTGACAAGCCTGACAGTCAGCCATCCTCCAAGACCTTCCTGGTGTGTCAATACTTTAAGTAGTATTCACCATTAACTGATAACATTATTTATGGCTGACAAGCCTGACAGTCAGCCATCCTCCAAGACCTTCCTGGTGTGTCAATACTTTAAGTAGTATTCACCATTAACTGATAACATTATTTATGGCTGACAAGCCTGACAGTCAGCCATCCTCCAAGACCTTCCTGGTGTGTCAATACTTTAAGTAGTATTCACCATTAACTGATAACATTATTTATGGCTGACAAGCCTGACAGTCAGCCATCCTCCAAGACCTTCCTGGTGTGTCAATACTTTAAGTAGTATTGACCATTAACTGATAACGTTATTTATGGCTGACAAGCCTGACAGTCAGCCATCCCCCAAGACCTTCCTGGTGTGTCCATACTTTAATTATATTTCACCATTAACTGATAACATTATTTCTAGCTGACAAGCCTGACAGTCAGCCATCAAGACCTTCCTGGTGTGTCAATACTTTAATTAGTATTCACCATTAACTGATAACATTATTTCTAGCTGACAGGCCTGACAGTCAGCCATCCTCCAAGACCTTCCTGGTGTGTCAATACTTTAATTAGTATTCACCATTAACTGATAACATTATTTCTAGCTGACAAGCCTGACAGTCAGCCATCCTCCAAGATCTTCCTGGTGTGTCAATACTTTAATTAGTATTCACCATTAACTGATAACATTATTTCTAGCTGACAGGCCTGACAGTCAGCCATCCTCCAAGATCTTCCTGGTGTGTCAATACTTTAATTAGTATTCACCATTAACTGATAACATTATTTCTAGCTGACAAGCCTGACAGTCAGCCATCCTCCAAGACCTTCCTGGTGTGTCAATACTTTAATTAGTATTCACCATTAACTGATAACATTATTTCTAGCTGACAGGCCTGACAGTCAGCCATCCTCCAAGACCTTCCTGGTGTGTCAATACTTTAATTAGTATTCACCATTAACTGATAACATTATTTCTAGCTGACAAGCCTGACAGTCAGCCATCCTCCGAGACCTTCCTGGTGTGTCAATACTTTAATTAGTATTCACCATTAACTGATAACATTATTTCTAGCTGACAGGCCTGACAGTCAGCCATCCTCCAAGACCTTCCTGGTGTGTCAATACTTTAATTAGTATTCACCATTAACTGATAACATTATTTCTAGCTGACAAGCCTGACAGTCAGCCATCCTCCAAGACCTTCCTGGTGTGTCAATACTTTAATTAGTATTCACCATTAACTGATAACATTATTTCTAGCTGACAAGCCTGACAGTCAGCCATCCTCCAAGACCTTCCTGGTGTGTCAATACTTTAATTAGTATTCACCATTAACTGATAACATTATTTCTAGCTGACAAGCCTGACAGTCAGCCATCCTCCAAGACCTTCCTGGTGTGTCAATACTTTAATTAGTATTCACCATTAACTGATAACATTATTTCTAGCTGACAAGCCTGACAGTCAGCCATCCTCCAAGACCTTCCTGGTGTGTCAATACTTTAATTAGTATTCACCATTAACTGATAACATTATTTCTAGCTGACAAGCCTGACAGTCAGCCATCCTCCAAGACCTTCCTGGTGTGTCAATACTTTAATTAGTATTCACCATTAACTGATAACATTATTTCTAGCTGACAAGCCTGACAGTCAGCCATCCTCCAAGACCTTCCTGGTGTGTCAATACTTTAATTAGTATTCACCATTAACTGATAACATTATTACTAGCTGACAAGCCTGACAGTCAGCCATCCTCCGAGACCTTCCTGGTGTGTCAATACTTTAATTAGTATTCACCATTAACTGATAACATTATTTCTAGCTGACAGGCCTGACAGTCAGCCATCCTCCAAGACCTTCCTGGTGTGTCAATACTTTAATTAGTATTCACCATTAACTGATAACATTATTTCTAGCTGACAAGCCTGACAGTCAGCCATCCTCCAAGACCTTCCTGGTGTGTCAATACTTTAATTAGTATTCACCATTAACTGATAACATTATTTATGGCTGACAAGCCTGACAGTCAGCCATCCTCCAAGACCTTCCTGGTGTGTCAATACTTTAAGTAGTATTCACCATTAACTGATAACATTATTTATGGCTGACAAGCCTGACAGTCAGCCATCCTCCAAGACCTTCCTGGTGTGTCAATACTTTAATTAGTATTCACCATTAACTGATAACATTATTTATGGCTGACAAGCCTGACAGTCAGGCATCCTCCAAGACCTTCCTGGTGTGTCAATACTTTAATTAGTATTCACCATTAACTGATAACATTATTTCTAGCTGACAAGCCTGACAGTCAGCCATCCTCCAAGACCTTCCTGGTGTGTCAATACTTTAAGTAGTATTCACCATTAACTGATAACTTTATTTCTAGCTGACAAGCCTGACAGTCAGCCATCCTCCGAGACCTTCCTGGTGTGTCAATACTTTAAGTAGTATTCACCATTAACTGATAACTTTATTTCTAGCTGACAAGCCTGACAGTCAGCCATCCTCCAAGACCTTCCTGGTGTGTCAATACTTTAAGTAGTATTCACCATTAACTAATAACTTTATTTCTAGCTGACAAGCCTGACAGTCAGCCATCCTCCAAGACCTTCCTGGTGTGTCAATACTTTAAGTAGTATTCACCATTAACCGATAACTTTATTTCTAGCTGACAAGCCTGACAGTCAGCCATCCTCCAAGACCTTCCTGGTGTGTCCATACTTTAAGTAGTATTGACCATTAACTGATAACATTATTTATGGCTGACAAGCCTGACAGTCAGCCATCCTCCAAGACCTTCCTGGTGTGTCAATACTTTAAGTAGTATTCACCATTAACTGATAACATTATTTATGGCTGACAAGCCTGACAGTCAGCCATCCTCCAAGATCTTCCTGGTGTGTCAATACTTTAAGTAGTATTCACCATTAACTGATAACATTATTTATGGCTGACAAGCCTGACAGTCAGCCATCCTCCAAGACCTTCCTGGTGTGTCAATACTTTAAGTAGTATTCACCATTAACTGATAACATTATTTATGGCTGACAAGCCTGACAGTCAGCCATCCTCCAAGACCTTCCTGGTGTGTCAATACTTTAAGTAGTATTCACCATTAACTGATAACATTATTTATGGCTGACAAGCCTGACAGTCAGCCATCCTCCAAGACCTTCCTGGTGTGTCAATACTTTAAGTAGTATTCACCATTAACTGATAACATTATTTATGGCTGACAAGCCTGACAGTCAGCCATCCTCCAAGACCTTCCTGGTGTGTCAATACTTTAAGTAGTATTGACCATTAACTGATAACGTTATTTATGGCTGACAAGCCTGACAGTCAGCCATCCCCCAAGACCTTCCTGGTGTGTCCATACTTTAATTATATTTCACCATTAACTGATAACATTATTTATGGCTGACAAGCCTGACAGTCAGCCATCCTCCAAGACCTTTCTGGTGTGTCCATACTTTAATTATAATTCACCATTAACTGATAACATTATTTATGGCTGTCAAGCCTGACAGTCAGCCATCCTCCAAGACCTTCCTGGTGTGTCAATACTTTAAGTAGTGTTCACCATTAACTGATAACATTATTTATGGCTGACAAGCCTGACAGTCAGCCATCCCGCAAGACCTTCCTGGTGTGTCCATACTGTAAGCAGTATTCACCAGTAACTGATAACATTATTTCTAGCTGACAAGCCAGAATTTGTTGTTGAACTGTGATATTTAGGTATTAACACGACAAGCCATGTCTGTACTATCGAGAAATAAAGCGTTAGCCGTTTTCTTGACTGGTGCAATGCATGAACGTAGCAAGGTACTACAGACTACAGAGATGTACATTAGTTTAAATCTATTTCTAACTGCTACTAAGGCGTTAAGAAAGTGACCTCTGTTTCTTTTTTATCTTTGCCAAGTCAGATAAGCTGGATTTATAAAACCAAATTTGTCTAGTGGACTTTATCAATTAATAAAATATTTACTATTACTAATGTGGATAAATCATAATACGTTGAATTGTAAGTAATTTGAGATCATATAATATGTAAGCTTATATGATTACGTGTAAAAGAATAGTTACACCACTTATTATTGAAAAACAGAAAAAATTTGTCTCATAGTAGTTAAATTGTTCATTATTAACCGCTCAATGGTTGCCATCGACGTGAATACTACTAGAGAAGTCTAGGGTGTCCATGTTGGATATTATTCAAGATTCAGATTTTGTGTAGGGAAGAGAACTGAGTGTCAGGCTAGTCAGTTAGCTGAAAATCAGATCAACACTACGTAGTTCGGATTTTACGTAAATCTGTAGGTCCCTTAATTGCCCTGGCTATTGGGATATTAGTAAATAGCTCTTTCTGAGAAACAGTTGACCTTAGTTAGTAACAATGACTACACTCGTTCATCCACACTCATCATACTTGTCGAACTGCGTCTTAATAATGAATGAATGTTAAAATCAACTTCTCATCGCGTTAGTATTTGGCTGTATTTAATGATAGCCAATCTGTATTTATACAGATACCTAGTTACTAGTTAGTCTTAAATATGTAGCTTTTAACTGTATATTGTCCCTACGAGTTAAAAATACCAATGAGAGAACAGCGATTTAGAGAGTTATAAGTTCAACTTAGTCTAAATTTTCATTTTAAGTATCTAAACGCCAAATTAAAAGAATATAATTTACATACTTAAAAAAAATCATTAAAACAGTCTTAGTTATCTTTAAAATATTTACTTAAATAAGCCTTAGGTATGAAACAAATAGAAGACAAACAAACGGAGCAACAATAATGAACAATGATGATAGTATGAAGATGACTGTTAAAGTATATCACAACATACTTTTATCCCAAATGACCACCAGTATAGTAAACTGCATGCCACTAATATGAAGATGATTGTTAAAGTATATCACAACATACGCTTATTCCAAATGTCCACCAATATAGTAAACTGCTTGCCACTAGTATGAAGATGATTGTTAAAGTATATCCCAACATACGCTTATCCCAAATGACCACCAGTATAGTAAACTGCATGCCACTAATATGAAGATGATTGTTAAAGTATATCACAACATACGCTTATTCCAAATGTCCACCAATATAGTAAACTGCATGCCACTAATATGAAGATGATTGTTAAATTATATCCCAACATACGCTTATCCCAAATGTCCACCAATATAGTAAACTGCATGCCACTAGTATGAAGATGATTGCTAAAGTATATCCCAACATACGATTAACTCAAATGTCCTCCAATATAGTAAACTGCATGCCACTAGTATGAAAATGATTGTTAAAGTATATAACAAGATACGCTTATCCCAAATGTCCATTAATATAGTAAACTGCATGCCACTAGAGTGAAGATGATTGTTAAAGTATATCACAAGATACGCTTATCCCAAATGTCCGCCAAGATAGTAAACTGCTTGCCACTAGTGAAAAGATGATTGTTAAAGTATATCACAACATACGCTTATTCCAAATGTCCACCAATATAGTAAACTGCATGCCACTAATATGAAGATGATTGTTAAATTATATCCCAACATACGCTTATCCCAAATGTCCACCAATATAGTAAACTGCATGCCACTAGTATGAAGATGATTGTTAAAGTATATCCCAACATACGCTTAACTCAAATGTCCACCAACATAGTAAACTGCACGCCACTAGTGTGAAGATGATTATTAAATTATTTATAAAACGCATATCACAACATACGTTTATCCCAAATGTCTACCAATATAGTAAACTGCATGCCACTAGTGTGAAGATGATTATTAAATTATTTATAAAACGTATATCACAACATACGTTTATCCCAAATGTCTACCAATATAGTAAACTGCACGCCACTAGTGTGAAGATGATTATTAAATTATTTATAAAACGCATATCACAACATACGTTTATCCCAAATGTCTACCAATATAGTAAACTGCATGCCACTAGTGTGAAGATGATTATTAAATTATTTATAAAACGTATATCACAACATACGTTTATCCCAAATGTCTACCAATATAGTAAACTGCATGCCACTAGTGTGAAGATGATTATTAAATTATTTATAAAACGTATATCACAACATACGTTTATCCCAAATGTCTACCAATATAGTAAACTGCTTGCCACTAGTGAAAAGATGATTGTTAAATTATATCACAACATACGCTTATTTTAAATGTCCACCAACATAGTAAACTGCACGCCACTAGTGTGAAGATGATTGTTAAATTATTTTTAAAACGTATATCACAACATACGTTTATCCCAAATGTCTACCAATATAGTAAACTGCACGCCACTAGTGTGAAGATGATTATTAAATTATTTATAAAACGTATATCACAACATACGATTATCCCAAATGTCTACCAATATAGTAAACTGCATGCCACTAGTGTGAAGATGATTATTAAATTATTTATAAAACGTATATCACAACATACGTTTATCCCAAATGTCTACCAATATAGTAAACTGCACGCCACTAGTGTAAAGATGATTATTAAATTATTTAAAAAACGTATATCACAACATACGTTTATCCCTAATGTCCACCAACATAGTAAACTGCACGCCACTAGTGTGAAGATGATTATTAAATTATTTATAAAACGTATATCACAACATACGCTTATCCCTAATGTCCACCAACATAGTAAACTGCACGCCACTAGTGTGAAGATGATTATTAAATTATTTATAAAACGTATATCACAACATACGTTTATCCCAAATGTCTACCAATATAGTAAACTGCATGCCACTAGTGTGAAGATGATTATTAAATTATTTATAAAACGTATATCACAACATATGTTTATCCCAAATGTCTACCAATATAGTAAACTGCTTGCCACTAGTGAAAAGATGATTGTTAAATTATATCACAACATACGCTTATTTTAAATGTCCACCAACATAGTAAACTGCACGCCACTAGTGTGAAGATGATTATTAAATTATTTATAAAAAGTATATCACAACATACGTTTATCCCAAATGTCTACCAATATAGTAAACTGCATGCCACTAGTGTGAAGATGGTTGTTAATATACATCACAACATACGCTTATCTCAAATGTCCACCAACACAGTAAACTGCATGCCACTAGTGTGAAGATACATGTTAAATTATATCACAACATACGCTTATCCCAAATGTCTACCAATATTGTAAACTGCATGCCACTAGTGTGAAGATGATTGTTAAATTATATCACAACATACGCTTATCCCAAATGTTCACCAACATAGTAAACTGCATGCCACTAGTGTTAAGATGGTTGTTAAATTATATCACAACATACGCTCATCCCAAATGTCCACCAACATAGTAAACTGCATGCCACTAGTGTGAAGATGGTTGTTAAATTATATCACAACATACGCTTATCCCAAATGTCCACCAACATAGTAAAGTGCTTGCGACTAGTATGAAGATGATTATTAAATTATATTACAACATACGCTTATCCTAAATGTCCACTAATATAGTAAACTGCATGCCACTAGTAAAAAGTTGATTGTTAAATTATATCACAACATACGCTTATCCCAAATGTCCTCCAACATAGTGAACTGCATGCCTATAGTGTGAAGATAGTTGTTAAATTATATCACAACAGACGCTTATCCCAAATGTCCACCAATATAGAAAAATGCATGCCACTAGTGTGAAGATGGTTGTTAAATTATATCACAAAAGACGCTTATCCCAAATGTCCACGAACATAGTAAGCTGCAAGCCACTAGTAAAAAGATGATTGTTAAATTATATCACAACATACGCTTATCCCAAATACCCACCAACATAGTAAAGTGCATGCGACTAGTGTGAAGACAGTTGTTAAATTATATCACAACATACGCTTATCCCAAATGTCCTCCAACATAGTAAACTGCATGCCTATAGTGTGAAGATGGTTGTTAAATTATATCACAACAGACGCTTAGCCCAAATGTCCACCAACATAGTAAACTGCATGCCAATAGTGAAAAGATGATTGTTAAATTATATCACAACATATGCTTATCCCAAATATCCATCAACAGAGTAAACTGCATGCGACTAGTGTGAAGATGGTTGTTAAATTATATTACAACATACGCTTATCCCAAATGTCCACCAACATAGTAAACTGCATGCCACTAGTGTGGAGATGGTTGTTAAATTATATCACAACATACGCTTATCCCAAATGTCCACCAACATAGTAAACTGCATGCCACTAGTGTGAAGATTGTTGTTAAATTATATCTCAACAGACGCTTATCCCAATTGTCCACGAACATATTAAACTGCAAGCCACTAGTGAACAGATGATTGTTAAATTATATCACAACATACGCTTATCCCTAATGTCCACCAACATAGTAAACTGCATGCCACTAGTATGAAGATGATTATTAAATTATATCACAACATACGCTTATCCCAAATGTCTACCAATATAGTAAACTGCATGCCACTAGTGTGAAGATGGTTGTTAAATTATATCACAACATACGCTTATCCCAAATGTTCCCCAACATAGAAAACTGCATGCCACTAGTATGAAGATGATTATTAAATTATATCACAACATGATCTTATCCCAAATGTCCACTAATATAGTAAACTTCATGCCACTAGTATGAAGATGATTATTAAATTATATCACAACATACGCTTATCCCAAATACCCACCAACATAGTAAAGTGCATGCGACTAGTGTGAAGACAGTTGTTAAATTATATCACAACATACGCTTATCCCAAATGTTCTCCAACATAGTAAACTGCATGCCTATAGTGTGAAGATGGTTGTTAAATTATATCACAACAGACGCTTAGCCCAAATGTCCACCAACATAGTAAACTGCATGCCAATAGTGAAAAGATGATTGTTAAATTATATTACAACATACGCTTATCCCAAATGTCCACCAACATAGTAAACTGCATGCCACTAGTGTGGAGATGGTTGTTAAATTATATCACAACATACGCTTATCCCAAATGTCCACCAACATAGTAAACTGCATGCCACTAGTGTGAAGATTGTTGTTAAATTATATCTCAACAGACGCTTATCCCAATTGTCCACGAACATATTAAACTGCAAGCCACTAGTGAACAGATGATTGTTAAATTATATCACAACATACGCTTATCCCAAATGTCCACCAACATAGTAAACTGCATGCCACTAGTGTGAAGATAGTTGTTAAATTATATCAAAACATACGCATATCCCAAATGTCCACCAACATAATAAACTGAATGCCACTAGTGTGGAGATTGTTGTTAAATTTCATCACAACATACGCTTATATCAAATGTCCACCAACATAGTAAACTGCATGCCACTAGTATGAAGATGATTATTAAATTATATCACAACATGATCTTATCCCAAATGTCCACTAATATAGTAAACTTCATGCCACTAGTATGAAGATGATTATTAAATTATATCACAACATACGCTTATCCCTAATGTCCACCAACATAGTAAACTGCATGCCACTAGTGAAAAGATGATTGTTAAATTTTTTCACAACATACGCTTATCCCTAATGTCCACCAACATAGTAAACTGCAAGCCACTAGTGAAAAGATTATTGTTAAATTATATCTCAACATACGCTTATCCCTAATGTCCACCAACATAGTAAACTTCATGCCACTAGTGTGAAGACTATTATTAAATTATATCACAACATACGCTTATCCGTAATGTCCACCAACATAGTAAACTTCATGCCACTAGTGTGAAGACTATTATTGAATTATATCACAACATACGCTTATCCGTAATGTCCACCAACATACGAGTAGTATACTGCATGCCACTAGTGAAAAGGTGATTGTTAAATTTTATCACAACATACGCTTATCCCAAATGTTCCCCAACATAGTAAACTTCATGCCACTAGTGTGAAGACTAATATTAAATTTTTTCACAACATACGCTTATCCCTAATGTCCACCATCATAGTAAACTTCATGCCACTAGTGTGAAGACTATTATTAAATTATATCACAACATACGCTTATCCGTAATGTCCACCAACATAGTAAACTACATGCCACTAGTGTGAAGACTATTATTAAATTATATCACAACATACGCTTATCCGTAATGTCCACCAACATAGTAAACTTCATGCCACTAGTGTGAAGACTATTATTAAATTATATCACAACATACGCTTATCCGTAATGTCTACCAACATAGTAAACTTCATGCCACTAGTGTGAAGACTATTATTATATTATATCACAACATACGCTTATCCCTAATGTCCACCAACATAGTAAACTTCATGCCACTAGTGTGAAGACTATTATTAAATTATATCACAACATACGCTTATCCGTAATGTCCACCAACATAGTAAACTACATGCCACTAGTGTGAAGACTATTATTAAATTATATCACAACATACGCTTATCCGTAATGTCCACTAACATAGTAAACTTCATGCCACTAGTGTGAAGACTATTATTAAATTATATCACAACATACGCTTATCCCTAATGTCCACCAACATAGTAAACTACATGCCACTAGTATGAAGACTATTATTAAATTATATCACAACATACGCTTATCCCTAATGTCCACCAACATAGTAAACTTCATGCCACTAGTGTGAAGACTATTATTAAATTATATCACAACATACGCTTATCCGTAATGTCCACCAACATAGTAAACTTCATGCCACTAGTGTGAAGACTATTATTAAATTATATCACAACATACGCTTATCCCTAATGTCCACCAACATAGTAAACTTCATGCCACTAGTGTGAAGACTATTATTAAATTATATCACAACATACGCTTATCCGTAATGTCCACCAACATAGTAAACTACATGCCACTAGTGTGAAGACTATTATTAAATTATATCACAACATACGCTTATCCGTAATGTCCACCAACATAGTATACTGCATGCCACTAGTGTGAAGACTATTATTAAATTATATCACAACATACGCTTATCCGTTATGTCCACCAACATAGTAAACTTCATGCCACTAGTGTGAAGACTATTATTAAATTATATCACAACATACGCTTATCCGTAATGTCCATCAACATAGTATAATGCATGCCACTAGTGTGAAGACTATTATTAAATTATATCACAACATACGCTTATCCCTAATGTCCACCAACATAGTAAACTTCATGCCACTAGTGTGAAGACTATTATTAAATTATATCACAACATACGCTTATCCGTAATGTCCACCAACATAGTAAACTTCATGCCACTAGTGTGAAGACTATTATTAAATTATATCACAACATACGCTTATCCCTAATGTCCACCAACATAGTAAACTTCATGCCACTAGTGTGAAGACTATTATTAAATTATATCACAACATACGCTTATCCGTAATGTCCACCAACATAGTAAACTACATGCCACTAGTGTGAAGACTATTATTAAATTATATCACAACATACGCTTATCCGTAATGTCCACCAACATAGTATACTGCATGCCACTAGTGTGAAGACTATTATTAAATTATATCACAACATACGCTTATCCGTAATGTCCACCAACATAGTAAACTTCATGCCACTAGTGTGAAGGCTATTATTAAATTATATCACAACATACGCTTATCCGTAATGTCCATCAACATAGTATAATGCATGCCACTAGTGTGAAGACTATTATTAAATTATATCACAACATACGCTTATCCGTAATGTCCACCAACATAGTAAACTTCATGCCACTAGTGTGAAGACTATTATTAAATTATATCACAACATACGCTTATCCCTAATGTCCACCAACATAGTAAACTTCATGCCACTAGTGTGAAGACTATTATTAAATTATATCACAACATACGCTTATCCGTAATGTCCACCAACATAGTAAACTACATGCCACTAGTGTGAAGACTATTATTAAATTATATCACAACATACGCTTATCCCTAATGTCCACCAACATAGTAAACTTCATGCCACTAGTGTGAAGACTATTATTAAATTATATCACAACATACGCTTATCCGTAATGTCCACCAACATAGTAAACTTCATGCCACTAGTGTGAAGACTATTATTAAATTATATCACAACATACGCTTATCCGTAATGTCCACCAACATAGTATACTGCATGCCACTAGTGAAAAGGTGATTGTTAAATTTTATCACAACATACGCTTATCCCAAATGTTCCCCAACATAGAAAACTGCATGCTACTAATGTGAAGACGATTAATAAATTATATCACAACATACGCTTATCCCAAAAAATGTCCATTAATATAGTAAACTTCATGCCACTAGTGAAAAGATGATTGTTACATTTTATCACAACATACGCTCGTCCCAAATGTCCACCAACATAGTAAACTGCATGCCACTTGTGTGAATATGATTGTTAAATTATATCACAACACACGCTTATCCCAAATGTCTACCAATATAGTAAATTGCATGCCACTAGTGTGAAGATGATTGTTAAAGTATATCGCAACATACGCTTATCCCAAAAGTCCACCAATATAGTAAACTGCATGCCACTAGTGTGAAGATGATCGTTAAAATGTGTCGTCACTAACGTTCTAATCAATTAAATGTTACTATAATAATTTTAACATAAATTTAATCAATAAACTTTAATGTATACTTACATACAAAGAGAAACCCTGTCCCTTTGGAGCACTGAGGCTCACTGACGGATGTGGCGAGAAACTCACTCAAGGATGTTTGAGGTGAGGTTATCACTCAAGTGTGGTTGTCCACTTGGTGATAAGTTTCTCCTTCAAACATTGAAAAGCTCTCTTGTCTATACTGTCCACAAACCTCACCAACAATATCTCTGTTTTTCTGATTTGATACGAACTGGTTAAGTCCCGCATCCAGATCATAGTTCATGTTCTGTACTATGATTTATTAAGTACTTTCAAATACAAACTCTCTTTAAATTAGTAACCTTTATATTCATATAAAAATGGCTTAGTCGACTCTTTGAAGGCCTATTAACTTCGGTTATTTGTTTTGAATACGTTATAACTCACATTATGAAAATTAAAAGGTACCAGATAATTGGCACAAACATTCTCCCTTCCCATATAATTGGCACAAACATTCTCCCTTCCCTTTAATTTCTCATGTCTGCTTTCCATAGATTTTTAGACCAACTTGTAAAATATCAATTTTTTAAAGATCACAATACTTTATCTATGCTAACGCATATGGGAGAAATTAATAGATTCACTATTATTACACAAATTTCTAGCCACAAAGTCTCTGTCTAGCCAATAAAAAAGTAGAGCACTCACAGAATTGGTACTATGGACATATTATGATAGTGTGGTGATATTACGTATGCTTAAATATTTTGGCTTAATGTAATTGGTGACAGACATGTCATTAGTGACATATATGTAGTGAATGAAACATGTAATTGGTGATAGATGTAGTCAGTGACACATGTCATTGGTGACATATATGCAGTGAATGACACATGTAATTGGTGACAGATGTAGTCAGTGACACATATCATTGGTGACATATATGTAGTGAATGAAACATGTAATTGGTGATAGATGTAGTCAGTGACACATGTCATTGGTTACATATATGTAGTGAATGATACTTGTAATTGGTAACAGATGTAGTCAGTAACACATGTCATTGGTGACAGATATGTTGTCAGTGACACATGTCATTGGTGACATATATGTATTGAATTACACATGTAATTGGTGACAGATGTAGTCAGTGACACTTACTTGTCATTGTTGACACATATATAGTTAATGACCCATGTTATTAAGGACAGGTATGTTGTCAATGGCACTTGTAATTGGTGACAGATATGTTGTCAGTGATACATGTTGACAGACGTCGTTGGTGGCATATATGTAGTTACTGACATTTGTCATTGTTGTCAGTTATTTTGTCTGTGACATACTCGTATGTCATTGGTGACATACATGTCGTTGGTAGCATATATGTAGTCAATGACACAATAATGCCGTTGGTGATACGTTTGTCGTATTTAATTATTTATTCTAAAGATACAAGTACTTTTCTCTCAGCTCGTTGGCTTCAGGGTTGTTCCCCGGACTTGGTTATGTTCATGTAAACGATATTTAAGTCCCCTAAATATTAGGAGGAGTGTGCTACTGACTTTCATGAAATTTTTGAATCTGGAGGAATTCAGGTCTCCGTTGTCTAATCTTTTCCCCGACCCAGATGGAACTTTAACAATATTGACTCGGAGGCATTTACATCAAGGTTTGAAGATGGTATCAGTTTCATTCCACCCTTAATAGAAAATACAATCGTTTCATTAGCTTTATCGCTTCCTCCATGAATGTTTGTATCCTTAGGAATGTCAGAATATAATACATACCATGATGGAGCCGAGAACCTTTGAATTTTAAAGAGTATGTAGAAGTGACATCACATTTTCAACGGTATATAACAGCAATGAGATAGATAGAGATAGAGCATTCCGTCACACTATCGACTCTCGGTGTCAGTCATCTGTACATGTTGTATTAGAAGATATTATTACTTTAGAGTATTATTAGATACGCAATAGAAGATTTTAGTTATATGTTTAATATATCAGATCATAAAGTATACTTTTTCACTAACTAAATCGTTTTATTTTCAATTATGTCATGAAGTTTGATAATTTTGTTTTTAAATGATTAATTAAAAATATATAGTTAATTTATTTTACGAAGATAACTTATATACTTAATTCCTCCTTAGTTACAAACCAATTCAGATAACACACAAGTATTGCAAACAGTAATTATGAACTCTGATAATGTCTGTGGGGTTGTGATTCAATACACTTCACAAATGCAAGAAGCATAGCAATACCACATGTAATACAGTCTCTAAACTTTGTCACGGCCACCTTCCACGGATAAATAAAATTATAAACACAGCATTATAAAATGTAACCTTTACATTTCCTAGTTTTGAAATGTCAATAGGGTACATTAATAGATCTATTTGTTGTGTTCATTGTACGTTACGGGTATCTGTGTGGTGGTGGAGCGACCACTACTACTGATAGTTTGCCACTAAGCCGACTTAGTTTCGATTCTCAGTGTGACTTAAAGACAATAATGAAAAAAGAAATATATAAAAAATATTTTAGAAAAAGTAAAGGTTCCGATAGCGACCGCATCAGTAGGTATTTCTTATTGGTTTTAGGCTCACTTTTCTGGCCTCTGATTGGTCGAGAGTGGTCACGTGACCGGATCTAAGATGGCGGCGCAGTGGTACCAACCCCCCAAAATTTCCCTCAAATTCCCGAATTTCCCCCAATGGAAGCGGGGGGTTTGGGGGTCCTCCCCCGAAAAATTGTTGAAAATATCATCATTGAAATAGGCAATTTTACGCTATCTGAGTACATTTTTGCAACTTGTAATCCAAGATCTTTTTTTATTTGAACAATTAGTTCAAAATAACTGTTCAAAACAATCTGTAACAAATTTTTTAATAAAAAATATATGTATATAAATCTTCACTTTATTTTTGCAACTATATATTATTTCATATTCTCCATCATGTTTATTATATATTATTGACTTGGGTATTATCTGCATTAGTGTATTACAAAATCCCCTGACATCGGAAGGTTCAGATAAATGAAACAAGGCGCTTTGGTTTAGTAATTCCTAATGTATTTAATAATCGTAAAATACATCGTTTACTAGTATTAAGGTAAGTGATAGAGCCAAACACTAACAATAAGTAATTAAGTAAATGGTCCTAGAATGTTAGTAAACGCCTCATTTCTGTGCTTGAGTCACACAATTAGGACGAGTCTATTATGCAGTCGAGGGGAGGGAGGTTCGGTTTGTGCAGGCGCTGGGCATTGGGCTGAGTAGGCGCTGGCGTTGGCGTTGCTACGAGTACTGCCGAACGCAGAAGCAGCAATCGGCAATCTGAAATTGCTTATGAATGTACTTTACCTTACTAGGGTAATGTAAGTTTTAAGCCCACCTAATTATTCTGAATAATTACTGAATAACTAGGTAGGTAGGAGGTGGTGTTTATTACGTTAAAATATGCATTTTTAATATTCTCACCACTAAGGCAGTGAAAATATTTGGCGTGAATATTTTTGTTACTATGCGCCCTACCGCGAGGGCGCCGAGGGCGCCCGAGGAGGAGGGCGCACCGGGACGCGTCCCGGTGTCCCGGCGGGCCAGTCCGGGCCTGAATAAAACGAGTAAATGTTAGAACAACACGGTCTGCCAAAAATATCTCAATGGAATTTAAGAGTTTTCTCTTATTAACATTTTGTTAACTATGGAATAACACGAGTTGTAAAATTGATGGTTAGTCTGAAAACAGTGTTAAAATTTCTCACGAGTAATAAAATAAATAAAAAATGTGACTCACTTTTTGTTTATTACAGTTTTATTTCAATTTCTGTTCAAAATGTCCTCCATTCTTCCTTATGGAGGAATAATTCTCTGGCTATTTTTTTCATTGCTCAAACAGTCACTTTATAGCTTATTTTCTCCCTAACCTTCTGTGCAGACGCTTGAATCTTTCTTTAAGTTCCTCTTCGCTGTTTACAGGCGTTACGTACACTTCAGATTTCGTGAACCCCCACAAAAAAATCGGGATTCAAATCGGGAGATCTTGCAGGCCAAGAGACCGGACCTCCGCGTCCTATCCAAGTTGGGTAGTTTTCACTCAGCCACTCTCTAACGTCTCTATTAAGGTGTGGAGGTACGCCATCTTGTTGATAAATAACAACTTGTCACTGATTAGGGTCTATCACATCCAAAAGTTGCAAAACGTCAAGATACATAATTCCATTTATACTTCCCTGAAAGATGTGAGGTCCCAAGAAGCGATCCCCAATCACAGCTGCTCAAACTCTTATCCTAAATATTCTTTGAAAGGATAATTCTCTGGCCTGTTTAGGGTTTTCGGTATTTCATATGTGAATATTGTGAAGGTTGAATACACATTGCCTTATAAATATAGCTTCATCTGTCCATAAGATTTGTTTGAAAACGTTATATTGTTCAATATACGAATTTCGTAGGTAGCGACATAAATCTTGTCTAGCAGCGTATTATGGTCAAGGCCTTGAACTTTAGTAATATAGTAAGGGTGGAATTTATTTTTGTGTAAAATAGTTAACACTGTAGTTTTACTCACGCCTGTTTCATTTGCAAGTTTACGGCTACTTGTCTCTGGTCTTCTCTAACTCGGTGCAGGACTTGATCCAAAGGTGCTGCACCCACTTCACTCTGCCATGTTCAACCAAACACTAACTTTAGTTACAGTAGTCGGTAACTTTAAATTTCTACCATTTTATTACATTTATTATGTAGCTATACCAGGTAAAAAGTTTAACACCAGGTCCAGATCACCCTGTACATTAATTACGGAAAGAAAATATTTCATAAACTAACATTCATAGATAAAATGTCAGTACATCCAATTTGATGTCTGTTGATGTTAAAATATGTAAATTTGTTTGATGATGTAGCTCTTACGAACTCCACTGCTTATTTAATTTTGTTTGGTAAAAGTTTTCTGGTGATTATCACCTTAAGTCTTTTTTATTTCATTTCCCCCAACTTTGTCTTAATGCAAGACATATTACTGTTTTAATTAATACTACCCTTGAATAAGATATAATTAAAAATATTAAAACATTCTAATCTAAAATAAAACATTAAAGACCTCAAAAAATAAAGTAAAAACAAAGTTATGACACCTAACATAGTGTTTAGTGTCTGCAGTAGAATATTGTTTTCTGTGTCTTGAGGTGAGAGGTAACTGCGGCCACGTTCACAGCTGATTTCACGTACAGCTCTCATACCACTGCCCACCTCTTCTTTATTTTTATAATCTTAAAAGAAATGAAAATTTCGTTATTCTGTGTTGTGGCCTAACTAGTTCTTAAGTTTTTTTAAATAAAATGTGGGAAAATAATTCATTATGAAGGAGGCTGTGGAGAGACTAGAGGTAGTAGACATGACTGAAGTGACAACATGAGTAAGGAATGGTGATCACTCCGGTTATCGAACAATTAATTTGTTTAGGAATATAAATTGAATTAATACCTTATACATACTAATTAATTTTAAGTTTTTATAAAATAAAATGCTTAAACTTAATTTGTCTTTCAGCACGGCGTGAACACCAAGGTAGTAAAGATTAGTTACTGAGGTAAGTGTTTGTTTTAGTGAGACAAACATTGAAATTTCGATAATATAGTACAAGAAATTTGACATGAATTGGTCTCGTCAGGGATTTTGGAAAATAAACTTAAATTGTGTTTGGAAGGTGTAAATGTCCTTGAAGAGGTGCGCACATATTTTAAGGAATCAAGGAGAGTAGCTGGAAAGCGTTTGTACTGAAATTATTAGTTTGTTGTGCAATACTAACCCACAACATTATATCACTAAAAGGAAATGTAATAGTATCGGAAGGGATTGTTTCGGTCTTCCTTGAATCCAACTTTACAACTAACTGAATCGTTCAACGGTGGACTTTAAAAATAAATTAAAATACATGGTTCCAAAGAATTGGCACAAACTTCCCCCCATATTAAACACACACAAAAATTAAAACTTTGAAAATTACCAGTTTGAATCCCAAATATGTTTTTTTGTCATAACCCAAAAACTAGTCAAGTTAGAGACATGCTGTTTTTTACTAAAATATTTTCAATTGTAATTCACATCTTTTGTGAAAATTTAATCATAATCATTAGAGCTATTTTGAGAGAGAGTTCCATTTTATTTGTTTTTTGCCCATACAAATAAAAAAACTAACATTAAAAAAAGTGAAAAATGTCTGGAGATACGAGGGTCATTTTTAAAGTAAAAACCGATTGCGCATCCGGTCACGTGACGTCCATTCAAGGCCAGCACTTACTGGCCTGTCAACGCCGCCATTACGTTTCACGTCTCTGTCGATGCTGGTTGTGTGGCGACTGCTTTGTTTGTCGCAATGTCAATCAATAATTACGCCGACTGTGAAGTACGCTCAGTTATTCGGTTTTTAAACGCCAAAAATGTTCGTCCTGCTGAAATTAACCGACAGCTTCTTGGAGTTTACGGTGAGGGTGTTATGAATGATGGAAATGTGCGAAAATGGTGTAGGCTTTTTAATGAAGGAAGGACAAGTGTTCATGACGAAGAACGACCTGGACGGCCTACTGTCATCAATGAAGAGTTAGCACAAAAAGTTGATGAGGAAATTCACCAAAATTGGCGCTTCACTATTGACGAACTTAGTCAGAAGTTTATAGTTATACTTATAGACTAAACTAAAATACATTAAGAAGTCCTATTCCTCTAGAAACAATGTATGCCTATGTCTATGCCACTGTACGTGTATGGGCGGGCAGGTGGGTTATTACCACTGTACGTGTATGGGTGGGCGGGTGGGTCAATGCCACTGTAAGTGTATGGGTGGGCGGGTGGGTCAATGCCTCTGTACGTGTATGGGTGGGAGAGTGGGTCAATACTACTGTGCGTGTATGGGTGGGCGGGTGTATCAATGCCTCTGTACGTGTATGGGTGGGCGAGTGGGTCAATACTACTGTGCGTGTATGGTTGGGCGGGTGTATCAATGCCTCTGTACGTGTATGGGTGGGCGAGTGGGTCAATACTACTGTGCGTGTATGGGTGGGTGGGTGTATCAATGCCTCTGTACGTGTATGGGTGGGCGAGTGGGTCAATACTACTGTGCGTGTATGGGTGGGCGGGTCGGTCAATGCCTCTGTACGTGTATGGGTGGGCGAGTGGGTCAATACTACTGTGCGTGTATGGGTGGGCGGGTGTATCAATGCCTCTGTACGTGTATGGGTGGACGGGTGGGTCAATGCCTCTGTACGTGTATGGGTGGGCGAGTGGGTCAATACTACTGTACGTGTATGGGTGGGCGGGTGTATCAATGCCTCTGTACGTGTATGGGTGGGCGAGTGGGTCAATACTACTGTACGTGTATGGGTTGGCGGGTGTATCAATGCCTCTGTACGTGTATGGGTGGGCGAGTGGGTCAATACCACTGTACGTTAGTAAGTCTTACTTTTTGCGCTAGTGACATCTAAGTCTTTGGCCCAAGTCTATGACGAGTGATTCCATATTTCTTACGTTCCCATACAAGCGTGTTTTGAATGGTCTTCCAGTTTGTCCAATGTAAAATTTATCACAGTCTGTACAATTAATTTAGTAAATACCTGATTTGTTGTAAATGTTGTCATTATTGTGTTCTTTTTGAGGTTTTTAACTATAATTTTGAATGTGTTGCTGTCCTAAGATCCTTAGTTTGTGATTTGTATTTTGAAAGATTTTTCAAATAGCTTTGTTTAGGCTTGTTTAAACTATCTAATCCAACTAAGTAATGTTCCAGTAAGACTATGTTTGTAAGTTTAAAACACTGCAATCTTGTACAGGACAGATTTGAGAAACAAACTTAGCTCCTAAGAGTGTATTGACCCTCCAAATGTCCCATACAAGTACTTACAAAGGTATTGACTCTCCCACACACCCATACAAGTACAAAGGTATTGACTCTCCCACACACCCATACAAGTACAAAGGTATTGACTCTCCCACACACCCATACAAGTACAAAGGTATTGACTCTCCCACACACCCATACAAGTACAGAGGTATTGACTCTCCCACACACCCATACATGTACAAAGGTATTGACTCTCCCACACACCCATACAAGTACAGAGGTATTGACGCTCCCACACACCCATACAAGTACAGAGGTATTGACTCTCCCACACACCCATACATGTACAAAGGTATTGACTCTCCCACACACCCATACAAGTACAGAGGTATTGACTCTCCCACACACCCATACATGTACAAAGGTATTGACTCTCCCACACACCCATACAAGTACAAAGGTATTGACTCTCCCACACACCCATACAAGTACAGAGGTATTGACTCTCCCACACACCCATACAAGTACAAAGGTATTGACTCTCCCACACACCCATACAAGTACAGAGGTATTGACTCTCCTACACACCCATACATGAACAAAGGTATTGACTCTCCCACACACCCATAAAAGTACAGAGGTATTGACGCTCCCACACACCCATACAAGTACAGAGGTATTGACTCTCCCACACACCCATACATGTACAAAGGTATTGACTCTCCCACACACCCATACATGTACAAATGTTTCAAGGCTATGAGTATAGTTGTGATTATATTTTAATTCCACCCACTGCTCAATGACTCCTTACAACTCATTGAGATAGATGCATAGATAGAGTATGCATTTGCTAAAGTATAAAGAGATTAATAAAGAGTGTGATTGATCTTGTAGTCATTAAAATAGAATATAGGTTTGTTATTGTACGTACGTATAAACATAGCAAGGAACAATAGATGTACAGTAAGTAATAGGGAGAAGAGAAATATGAGCTTGCCTAGTCAGCTTGCCTAGTCAGCTTGCCTAGTCAGCTTGCCTAGTCAGCATGTGCAGTGCCACTACCATTCAACGTCTGCACTCTCTCTCTCTCTCTATTTACAATCATCCGTTCACAACAGTCTTAAATTTTTATATGGACCTATCTTGTTATTTAGTAATTATGTCGTTATGATATAGTACTTATGGACACTGACTAACGTACTAAAGATACGGTTCTTGCTACGACAATTAATGTGTATAAATAAAATACAAAAATGAGATATAATTGTTTTTTAACTCTATATGACAGCCATATTGGTTGTTTTAAACAATCACAACTTTTTATTTTGATCACGTGACTTGGTGGGGGTACCCAGAACCGAACCTAGCCGAAGAAATCCGAGCCGGAACTCGGGTTATTAACTCTCACATCTGTTGGCGCCGTAACATTTGACGCGAAACACAACTTTTCTCTACACCTATCTATTTACATTTACTTAGTAAATGTTACTAAGAACAATGATGAAATTAACGGGATTTCAATATTTTAATTATAATATTTATTTTATTTTACTATCTTAATAATTCAACCATGAAAAAAATAAGGTCTCATTTGTAATGTTTGATAATACTACTTTCGTGACATCTTCCTTCAAACAGTTAGATTAATGGTATAGACACATTTGTAGTTATAAACAATTACGTAACGTCTAGCTTGTCTACACAACATACGTAATGAGAACGGTTACTCCATTGATCCGTAACCAAACCTTGACCGTATAAACACTAAAAAGGATTAATTTTTAAGTATCAGGCCATTTAGCTTTGGAATTGTTCTATCATGAACAGGAGTACCAATACAATATCTGCTGTGACGGTAGTTTCATTGCGCAAGCGTAACGCAACTGTTGCTGTGACGGTAGTTTCATTGCGCAAGCGTAACGCAACTACTGTAGCTGTAACGGTAGTTTCATTGCACAAGCGTAACGCATCTGTTGCTGTGACGGTAGTTTCATTGCGCAAGCGTAACGCAATTGTTGCTGCAACTGAACTCGTTTGCCATGAAACCTTTAGATGTAACATAAAGTTATTTTTGGAACAAAATTGCGTTTAGCTACCAAATATCAAACGTGTTTGTTCTCAATTCTACGATTTTGTTCGTAGCCAAGTAATCCTTCAGAGGGCTTTGGTTTATGAAATGCTGAATTTAAATTGTTTTACGTTTGAAATACAAAATTATATTATTGATTTATTTCAGATTTAATGAAAGTACTTACAATCCTAGGTTCACTAAAGTTACTAACAACGTAACTTTAGTAATATTAGTTTTGAAATTTACGAAACGTTTTAATTTAAACTTTAAACTAAAATGATTGTCTATGTATTAAAACCCAATTCTTTATTGAAAGAAAATCATGAATTGAATAACTAGCCTATTTATTTGTCTTCTTGTTGGTTCGATCTAGTAATTTGTCGTTTGTTTTAGTTAATATATATTGAGGAAGTGTATATTCCTACGAAGGCGTGTAGAAAAGTGGACAACTCCCATAGAGATTACTGTACCAGTATGGCATGAAACAAACGTTTTGGATACATTGCAGAGGAAATGTTTTATCATCGGGAAAAATCTTATTTGTTTAAATATTTAAAAAATGCAAATTGTTGTTCTTTGGTAGTCATAACATAAGGTAAAGCGAGGAGAGATTGCGTGGTAGGAGAGATTGCGCCCTCTTTGTTCCAGCTGGTTGGAGTTGGGTGCGCGCGCAGCGTACCTCAGTGCCTCGATCCGCTTCACTAGTTGAGTGTTCAGTCAAAAGTTCAAGACGCTAAGTCTGTTTATTAGTGAAATATATTAAACCTACAACTTTCATTTCAAAGGTAAGTGGCTGAATTTTGTCTGCAGGATTCATGAAATTTTATCAGTACGATGCTACGATAAATTATTCGGTATTTACCATTTTTTCTAGAGAGGTAATGACATAGGCAAACTGTACAGATAGTCGTTGGTCAAACCTCGCTTCGGCCATCTTAGTTCAAGCCTGCGTAATCTCTCCCACCGATTTAGGACAGTACGCGCATTACATGTTGAGGAGAGGTTGCGCATTTATTCCATTAAATGTAATGGTAGGAGACATTGCGCATGGATTTCATAATTAATATTAACTATTTGTGAGTCTACATATTCGTTAGAAATTCCTTAAATGTATATTATGAATCTTTATTTATTTTATTAATATGAATTGCATAATACCATTAATAAAACAACTTTAAAAAATATTAAAACATATTATTTACCAAGATGACTATTATTTATTTATTTTTTACAGGCTAACATGCCTAACGTGTACAAGAGGAAAACAAACAAAGGATCCTGGACAGAAGATGACCTATCATCAGCTGTATCAGCAATAAAGAATGGATCATTATCAATAAGAGCAGCAAGCAAGAGGTTTAAAATACTAGAGTCTACATTAAGATATCGAATGAAGAAGAATGATTTTACAAAACGGTCTTTGGGTCCAGATGGCCAACTAGGATTGGAAGCCGAGAAAAAATTGGCTTTGCACATAATAAAACTTCAATCTGTAGGGTTTGCACCTACACAAAAGAATGTTAGAATGTTAGCTTACAATTTAGTAGAAACATTGGGTATTAAACACACCTTCAACAAAGACCATAAAACCACTGGAAAAGTTTGGTTTTCGTCATTCATGTGGCGACATCCTAATTTAAGTGTCAGAAAAGCTCAAGGTATTAGTAGAGCTAGAACATAAGGAATGAATAGGGAAGAAGTAAAAAGTTTTTCGATCTTCTCTCTTCTATCTTAACAGAAAACAACCTTTTGATAAGCCCAACTGTATTTGGAACTGCGACGAAATTGGAGTGCAGCTTAATAATGAGCCTGGAAAAGTGATTGCCCAAAAAGGAAGCAAAGACGTTCACGTCGTTACAAGTGCTGAAAAGGGAGAAACCGTTACTATTATGGCCTGCTGCAATGCAGAAGGACAGTTCCTACCACCTTTTTGTATTTTTAAGGGAGTTTACGCTAAACCACAATACATCAAAGATGCTCCCCCTGGAACTGTAATAAAAATGAGAAGAGAAAGTGCGTACATAAATAGTGAACTGATCATGGAATGGATTTCTGAACACTTCATCCCAAGAAAGTCTCCTGGAAAGCATTTGCTAATTTTAGATGGCCATGCCTCGCACATGAACTGTCCAAATATGTTGCAAAAGGCTTATGATAATGACACCATTATCTTATGTCTGCCTAGTCATACTACACACTACCTACAACCCTTAGATCGTGTAGTATTCAAGCCTTTGAAAACTTATTTTAAAGATGCTTGTAAAAAATTAGTCACATCTCGTTGTGGTACTGGCAAAATTTCAAGGGAAGATTTTGGCCATCTATTGAATTTATCCTGGCCTCGTGCTGCCACTGTTCAACTTGGAGTTGCTGCGTTTCGTGCCACAGGAATCCATCCTCTAAATATTGATGTGATACCAGACTATGCATATCTATTACATTGTGACCAAGATGTAAACCAGATTGTTCCTGATCCCACAACACTCCAACCAACTTTTACATCAGTTAATAATCCGCTATCTGAAAACACTGAACCACCTATTTCAATCCAATCATCTCAATCAAATCATTTAATTCCTCCAATCTGTCAACCATCAACCTCAAGACAATGTTCAGCCGCATCTGTAGAAACTCCAACAAAAGTTTTACAAAAACTTTCACCGATTCCTAGAAGTTTGGAGCCTTCAAAATCAAAAAGGAAGCAAAGTGCCATGAATGTTACACATCCAAATAACATAACCAAAATCAAGATCAAAAAAGAGTTAGCATCAAAAAAGAAAAAGCGACCAGATGAAAATAAGAAACCTGCATGGAAAGAACAACCAAAATCTTGCAAGATACAAAAAAAAAGGATTTAAAACAAAGAAACGGTTGATGTTTGAGCAATCTTCTACATCTGAGGAAGATGACGCAGACATTGAACTTCTTTCCGATCATGTCAGCGATAATCAAGATGATGAGTGTACAGAGTGTTTTGAACTATATCAGGAGACTACTTCGAGATCTGACTGGATCAAGTGCATGGACTGTGGAAGATGGATGCACGAGAGCTGTACAATTTATGAAGGAAAGTGCATTGACTGTGGACGCCGTGAAAAACGTCAAAAAAAATGATTTTAATGGTCTATTAAGTAATAATGTTTTTAAAATGTACCCAAGTTAAAATGTTTAATTTTTCAATTTCTTACATCAAGTTTGAAGGTTTCATTAGTTTACATTAATTAAATATGTTTAAGGTGTGAATTGTAGTAGTTATTCCCATAAACAATCTCTCCTACCCATGTGCGCAAACTCACTTACCCTACGAGGAGAGATTGCGCAAAACATTTTACAATTTTTTTTATTATTTCGTTAATAACATAATATAAATTCTGGAAAAATTACAGAAAATAGACAACCGTACAATGTAAATATAACACTAAAAAAATTGTATATTTAACTAATAATTCTCTTTTTATTTAGATATTTTGAATTGTGCGCAATCTCTCCTCGCTTTACCTTATTCAAAAACCTGAGATACCATTGGAGTTACTGTCGTAAAATTATATAGCTAGGAATATGAGTATAAAGTTCCACTGTTTATGGAGACAACAAATATTTACGTGTGTAAATGAAATGTGGTCCATATAAAATATATGAGATATGCATGATATAGATAATGTGACCAAAAATTATTGCACTTATATAAAATGTTTAATTTAAAATGGCTGTAACTCTGCACTTATTACATCCCTCATCTTGTATAACGAAATGAAAGAAATCTTAATAAATTATTTTGACGTTTTTACTGAAAAATATGAAGCTGGGAACAAGGACTAAATGTTTTACGCTCAAGTAAACAAAATTGTCTTAAATTAATTCTAAGAATATCACAATTTTCCTTATCAAGTTTAGCAAATGTTAATAAGAAAGGGAATAGGTAAATAAAATTAACATTGTATACACTATATTTTTTACATAGAAAATAACAGTGAAATTGTATTAAAGTTTTCAAGTTGTAATGCGTTGAGACGTACAATAAAAATACTCTCTTGACAGTGGTAAATATTTTGTTTTCCATTGCTTCTCTCCATGTTCATCTTGGTAAAAACTGATTTTTGTTAGAAATATATCCATTACCCCTTGGTTGTATTTAAAGTGAATGCAATAATTGCTGTTTCTAAAATTGTTAATGACAGTTAACGTAAATGGTAGTTATCATTACATAGTTCAGGTATTTTTACTTTCTACGTATTTCTTGATGGACGAAAAAACTAGTTTTGATAAATATTTATAATGATCAACTATATCGAATTAAATATATTTAATGATATATTATATAGGGAGTCACAAAAAACGCGCAGCGTGCTCTTCAGGACTAAAAAAAGTAATAAACGAAGGGTATTATTTTTTCATTTAGCTTCGTTTAGATACACAGTCAAAAATATATCAACAATGGATGTTAGAAAAGAAAGAGGTCGCTTTCTTATGTCAGAAGGAAACACCTCTGTTGTAGTTACCACTAATGAAAATCTTTATAAATGTGTAGAAATAATTACTACATTTATTCATCAGAATTTGGAGGGGAATAAGAGGAGGGACTTACAACGGTGCTGGTCCTTCCATTCACACTGAAAACTGTAGTACCAACTACTCGACACCCCAAGTTTCTGTAACTCAACACCGCAACATTAGATGTGATCTCTGTCTCTTTTTACTATGTAGTTTAGACATAAATTCACCATTATTATTTCATAAATTTTGAGATATTTTTATGAAACTTAGCACATCCTTAATAAACTTGATTTATAAATGTCAAAAAGGGTTTATAATGTATCAAGTTTCAAATCGTCGGCCATTAAACATTTTAAGTTAAATATAGGATTATGGCTGAACGAAGCTTACTTTGAAAAAAATCGACTGATCATTTTAGAATAATTTGGCCTGAAAGTAAGCATGATATAATAGGATATTAAAATATACATTTTCTACGCATCTACACTACAAATACGTTGGAAGGGGGATTAGACAAGATGTTTGAGCCTCCCTATCAACTTACGGATACGGCTGAAGGTAACTCAGTCGCACCACCCACATTACGAACATTAATGAAACATTAGGAAACAAGATATCTGGGTCTCTTTATCCACACTACGAATAATATTTAATTGGGAGTAGAGAAAATATCTGGACCTCCCCACTCAACCTACGGATACGGCTGAAGGTAACTCAGTCGCACCACCCAATCTACGAACATTAATGAAGCATTGGTAGACAAGATATCTGGGCCTCTTTATCCACACTACGAATAATATTTAATTGGGAGTAGAGAAAATATCTGGGCCTCCCTACTCAACCTACGGATACGGCTGAAGGTAACTCAGTCTCATCACCCACTCTACGAAAATTAATGAAGCATTGGTAGACAAGATATCTGGGTCTCTTTATCCGTTCTACGAATAAGATTTAATGGGGAGTAGAGAAAATATCTGAGCCTCCCCACTCAACCTACGGAAGACATTCAAGATGGAAATGCACAAATATTTTGGCGTTAAGTTTCTAGGTGTAGGTTTGCAATTTAATTTGTCGACATAAACTACTATTATTAGAAAACTTAAATACTTGTTAAGTTTTAAATTTAATTTTAAAATCAGAGATGCAATATATCACACATACCCAAATATTTCAACTGTGCCTTTCTCAGTCATATGGTTCATGCTGGTTAGATGAAGGCACAACGAATATATTAATCATCTATAATCAGAGTGAAGCTTACCTAACCAAGAACAGCTGCATTTTTTATAGGTGATACGATTCTATTTATTTAAATCCAATGAGTTTGTATAGAGGGGTACATAGTAAAACTACACTGAAGATTATAAAACATTGTAATTATTTATACAAGCATAAGTATATACAAAAATCAAACAGCCTTAAACAATCATTGGACGGGATAATACATAAATCTTTACACATCAAACATGCAATAGAAATAATAATAATAATAAACGTGTTATTAAATCACAATTTTTAGGCATTAGTTGCCTGATTTTATACTATCAGTGAAAATACACTTAAAAGCAATCTTTAGGCGTTAATTAACAAAACTGATTCAAATCTCGTTGGATCAGTATCAGTTCTTACATTCAAATCTCGTTGGATCAGTATCAGTTCTTACATTCAAATCTCGTTGGAGCAGTATCAGTTCTTACATTCAAATCTCGTTGGATCAGTATCAGTTCTTACATTCCAATCTCGTTAGATCAGTATCAGTTCTTACATTCAAATCTCGTTGGATCAGTATCAGTTCTTACATTCAAATCTCGTTGGATCAGTATCAGTTCTTACATTCAAATCTCGTTGGATCAGTATCAGTTCTTACATTCAAATCTCGTTGGATCAGTATCAGTTCTTACATTCAAATCTCGTTGGATCAGTATCAGTTCTTACATTCAAATCTCGTTGGATCAGTATCAGTTCTTACATTCAAATCTCGTTGGATTAGTATCAGTTCTTACATTCAAATCTCGTTGGATCAGTATCAGTTCTTACATTCAAATCTCGTTGGATCAGTATCAGTTCTTACATAAAATCTCGTTGGATCAGTATCAGTTCTTACATTCAAATCTCGTTGGATCAGTATCAGTTCTTACATTCAAATCTCGTTGGATCAGTATCAGTTCTTACATTCAAATCTCGTTGGATCAGTATCAGTTCTTACATTCAAATCTCGTTAGATCAGCATCAGTACTTATATTCAAATCATTAGCCTTGTTTTGAATCTAAGAAATGATGATGCTCTTTCGATATTGAAATAGATGTTGTTAATAAATGCTTAACAATTGTATCTTTTCACTACTAATATAAAATGTTATAAATATTTAGAAATTAATACACACATTTAGAATACTACACATAGTAAATGCAATAAAACATCTCCAACTACTAACTTGTTGGCAAACAATTAACATAGACTAGTAAATAATCTATTATCTGATTACATTTCGAGAATCAAATTTTACCGTATATGCGTGAATTCACAACATTATGGCCACAGTCAGTTCCGGCCCTCTTGGACAGGGCATCCTTCCGGTGGAAATATATGATAATTTGTATTGTGTGGTTAGTATTTTGAATTAAAACAAACTTATTACGTAACCCATAAGGCAGGTCCAGTCAGTGCACAAATGTCAGACTCTTTACCAGCTTGCTCATGAGTAAAAGTAATATTATTACTGATACAAATCTCAAGCTCTTTACCAACTAGCTCATGAGTAAAAGTAATTTTACTATTGATAAAAAGGGCAGGTTCTATACCAGCTAGCTCATAAGTAAAAGTAATATTATTACTGATACAAATCTCAGGCTCTTTACCAACTAGCTCATGAGTAAAAGTAATTTTGCTAGACTATTGATAAAAAGGGCAGGTTCTATACCAGCTAGCTCATAAGTAAAAGTAATATTATTACTGATACAAATCTCAGGCTCTTTACCAACTAGCTCATGAGTAAAAGTAATTTTACTATTGATAAAAAGGGCAGGTTCTTTACCAGCTAGCTCATAAGTAAAAGTAATATTATTACTGATACAAATGTCAGGCTCTTTACCAACTAGCTCATGAGTAAAAGTAATTTTACTATTGATAAAAAGGGCAGGTTCTTTACCAGCTAGCTCATAAGTAAAAGTAATTTTATTACTGATACAAATCGCAGGCTCTTTCTCAGTTAGCTCATAAGTAAAAGTAATTTTATGAATTATACAAATGTCAGGCTTTTTACCAGCAAGCTCATGAGTAAAAGTAATTTTATTACTGATACAAATGTCAGTCTCTTACCAACTAGCTCATGAGTAAGAGTAATTTTATCACTGATACAAATGTCAAGCATTTTCACCAGCTAGCTCACGAGTAAAAGTAATTTTATTACTGAGACAGATTTCAGGCTCTTTACCAGCTAGCTCACGAGTAAAAGTAATTTTATTACTGATACAAATTTCAGGCTCTTTACCAGCTAGCTCATGAGTAAAAGTAATTTTATCACTGATACAAATGTCAGGCTCTTTACCAGCTAGCTCATGAGTAAAAGTAATTTTATCACTGATACAAATGTCAAGCATTTTTACCAGCTAGCTCATGAGTAAAAGTAATTTTATCAATGATACAAATGTCAAGCATCTTTACCAGCTAGCTCACGAGTAAAAGTAATTTTATCACTGATACAAATGTCAAGCATTTTTACCAGCTAGCTCACGAGTAAAAGTAATTTTATCATTGATGCAAATGGCAAGCATTTTTACCAGCTAGCTCATGAGTAAAAGTAATTTTATCACTGATACAAATGTCAGGCTCTTTACCAGCCTGCTCATGAGTAAAAGTAATTTTATCACTGATACAAATGTCAAGCATTTTTACCAGCTATAGCTCACGAGTAAAAGTAATTTTATCATTGATGCAAATGGCAAGCATTTTTACCAGCTAGCTCATGAGTAAAAGTAATTTTATCACTGATACAAATGTCAGGCTCTTTATCAGCTAGCTCATGAGGAAAAGTAATATTATTAGTCGAGGTAGTCTCAAAGTAAAGTAAGTTAATGAGTCTAACTTAAAGGCTTGTTTTAAAAAATTTCTTTAAGTCTAAGCTATATATTTTATTTTACAAATATAATAATTTTACAACTTTTTTTTATTATCATTGATTTGAACTAATAATTAGGCTAATATGTAAACATTTTCGTATTTTCAAAAATTGTAACTGCATTAGTTCCGCATTCATTAGCGGTTCACAAATCCAAACTAAAGTAAGTTTATTTCCAAAAAATACAACAAATACACAACTTAATGATCTTCAAATCACAAACAAAAAATAAAAAACTTGTTACGGTAGATAAACTAATAAATTAAATGAATTAACATCAATACAGTATCATTATTAGTAACATATTTAAACACTTTCATGGATGAAACACTAAAAACCATTCACCAAAATATATAATTGATCATTTTATATATTAGAAAAAGACTAGTATAGCATTTCTGAAAATAATACAGCCACACAAAAGAATGGTCCCTTGATGGTTCGCCGGAGTTAATAGTTTAACTGAGTAGCAAATCTTTACGCATTACATACATACACATATATACAAAACTTTATGCATTACATACATACACATATATACAAAACTTTATGCATTACATACATACACATATATACAAAACTTTATGCATTACATACATACACATAATACACAAAACTTTACGCATTACATACATACACATATATACATAAACCTTTACGCATTACATACATACACATATATACAAAACTTTATGCATTACATACATACACATAATACACAAAACTTTACGCATTACATACATACACATATATACATAAAACTTTACGCATTACATACATACACATGTATACAAAACTTTATGCATTACATACATACACATAATACACAAAACTTTATGCATTACATACACATAATACACAAAACTGTATGCATTACATACATACACATAATACACAAAACTTTACGCATTACATACATACACATATACACAAAACATTATGCATTACATACATACACATAATACACAAAACTTTACGCATTACATACATACACATATACACAAAACTTTATGCATTACATACATACACATAATACACAAAACTTTACGCATTACATACATACACATATATACAAAACTTTATGCATTACATACATACACATAATACACAAAACTTTACGCATTACATACATACACATGTACACAAAACAAGAGAAAATCAGTGGTTTCAGTGTGGTTGCTGAAATTAGAGATTAAAAAAGTAAACATAAAAAAGAGGCAGACAAAGGTTTGTTATTAATTAAACAAATGTAAGGTAAGAAGAAAAGATAACTTACACAAAAAAGTAAAAATATTTTAACAGTAGTGAGAAAAGTGCGACAAGATTTAGCAACCAAACCAAGAAACCGAAAATAGCATTTATAATAAGTAATTATTGAAGAACCTTAATTATTTGTTCTATCCTGTCCTTGGACATTTTAAAACTATTATCTTTTGGAATTTTTGAAAGGATTACGTGAATAGAAACTAAGATGTCTTTTATTATTTATTTATAAAACTTAGGTGCTAGAAAAACAGGTTTTTGAAAAGGAAAAAAAATATTAGAAACATTTTATTTTGAAAATCTGAGCATATCATGTGATTTTAGAACTACTGTATTTTGAGCCTGATCAATAGCAACACACGACTTTCCACTAATTATTAAAAATAATTCTAAAACTTTAATCAAAAACAAATATCTTAACGGCAATACTCTTAGTTTTAGAAAGTGGAGGAAAAGATTCACACCTTCTGCATCTTTTACACACTGTTCTAATGAGTCCCTACCCAGCTCAATTATAAAATGCCATAATTGAACTTTGAATGAACAAATGTTATCTGGACACAAAGATATTAAAAGGTAAAACTTACGTAGAGTAAATAATAAATTATTCTTAAGTAACTTGATATGATCTTTCCATTTTAAATGTTCGTCTAAATATTTGACACACTTAGTTTGCATAAAGCCATTACATGCACAATCAGACTCACCACAATTCAAGTTTTAAAATTTAATTGGTTAAAACACCTTAAAATTAAAAGCAAAGTGATAGGTTTCTTATATCATACCTCATGGCCGCTTTTAGTAGTTCTTCTGAACGAGCTGCATAAGATATTGCAGTAGCGTCTGCTAATACTGTTATTTTACTGTTCAGACCACCGTTATACAAGTCATTTAGATGTACAGACCACTGAGGAACACCGCATTGGATGTTTAAAATGTACCTTTAGATGAAGAACCTATTTAGACATATTGAGTTCGATCTTGTAAATATGATTTGAACCAGTTCAAAGCGATTCCGCGGTTCCCTGATCATTCCAATTCTCCTGTATACCCGATTCTCGATCAATGGCCCGGAGCTTCACTCCCTGGTGGTTTTCGTGGTAATTCGGACACACGACGACTGCAGCATTCAACTGTAATCTTGATAGGTCCTGCTTAAGCATAATCTTTTTATTTATCACCCAGTATTTATTATTTGTTAACGCGTAATAAATATTCGCCGGGGGTCAACATACAGTTCGTTTTGGACACCCGAACCTACTTTCATGAGAAAACTGAAAACCTGTATAAGTTAACAATGCAAATAAAGACTTTTTATATACTGAACTGTTATGCTGAAAGGAAAATTATTGGTTCTAACCTCAATAATATCCTGTAAGTAACGTCAATGTTGTATATTATATTTAAAACCTCATGTAGATAGGGCCTCATGTAGATAGGGCCACATGTAGATAGGGCCACATGTAGATAGGGCCTCATGTAGATAGGGCCTCATGTTATTGTTGAACTATTACCTTAGAGTGACAATTAACTGACCTCTAAATGTGATTTAAGTGTTATTTATCAGCAGTAAATTTGAACTATAAATGAGCAAGTAGTATGCATTATTTTGTACAATACTGACTAACTTATATTACCTACATATTAATCTAAACTTACAAAAATGTCTAATAACAAGAATTTTTCGAAAATTCTCTTGAAAACCACGACAAAGTGTTTTGATGTTCTTGTCACGTCGAATTATTACGTCACGTTCCTCGTTGAGATTCGGCCTCTCACACGAGTCCTCTTCAGTCATAGAGGGCGTTGCGAGAGGGTGGATGTCAGGTGACAAAACTGCTCTGAGGCATATCCTCAGTAGACTCTACCCTTGCTGGCCATCTGCAACAAAGTCCATATGAAAACTTATTGCACTGTTCAATAAAAAATAATATTATTGAATGGTGATGGGAGATGGTATGCACGCGCTCTGGAGTTTTAAATTAACTGTTGTGTAGCATTAAGCATAGCAATATTAATGGTGCCAAAAACTGGGAGGTAGTTAATGTGTGCCAAAGAGGGTACGATAGGTAATGTCTACCAAAGAGGATATGATAGGTAATGTCTGGCAAAGAGGATATTATAGGTAATATAAGTAATGTCTGTCAAAAAGTATAGGATAGGTAATGTCTGCCAAAGAGGATATGATAGTTATTATAGGTTATGTCTGCTAAAGAGGATATGCTAGGTAATATAGGTTGTGTCTAGCGAAGAAGATATAATAGGATAGGTAGTAGGGCGTGTTATATAGTTTTATGTATTTAGTGGATTGGTAGTAGTGGAATTAAATTCATAATATGTATAGTACAAAACACCAAATATGTATGGTGCAGGCAAAGATACATCAATAATACACGATTCTTTGTTTGGTTAATCGATTGAAATCTATATGTATCATTTGATACATAAAAAAATTTGAAACGAACACGAGTTACTAAACGAAAGGCCAATATAACTTATTATAAAACTAACTCCTTGGTATTGATTATTACTTAAAAATTACTAGGTCTTATTAGATTAGTTACAGATTATAGTTAATTTACTTACAAGAAACAAATTAAATGAAACAATAAAACAGGTTGCATCCATGGATTTTATTAATTCATAATGTATTATTAAATATAAATTTCAATGAACAATTGAATCAGTTGAACTAAAGTAAGTATATTTCTGAATATTATTTCTATGCCAGCAGTTTTACAGAGACCTTCAACTTGAAACTATCTACAGACCAATCAACCTATACTAGTATTGTGCTGAGAGAAAAAAAATGCGGTCTAAAAAAGGAGTTACGAAATACAAGGGAGACTTAAACATGTTGATTCCTCGTCTATTGTTTGGTCAGAAAACAAGGGAGACTTAAACATGTTGATTCCTCGTCTATTGTTTGTTCAGAAAACAAGGGAGACTTAAACATGTTGATTCCTCGTCTATTGTTTGGTCAGAAAACAAGGGAGACTTAAACATGTTGATTCCTCGTCTATTGTTTGGTCAGAAAACAAGGGAGACTTAAACATGTTGATTCCTCGTCTATTGTTTGGTCAGAAAACAAGGGAGACTTAAACATGTTGATTCCTCGTCTATTGTTTGGTCAGAAAACAAGGGAGACTTAAACATGTTGATTCCTCGTCTATTGTTTGGTCAGAAAACAAGGGGACTTAAACATGTTGATTCCTCGTCTATTGTTTGGTCAGAAAACAAGGGAGACTTAAACATGTTGATTCCTCGTCTATTGTTTGGTCAGAAAACAAGGGAGACTTAAACATGTTGATTCCTCGTCTATTGTTTGGTCAGAAAACAAGGGAGACTTAAACATGTTGATTCCTCGTCTATTGTTTGGTCAGAAAACAAGGGAGACTTAAACATGTTGATTCCTCGTCTATTGTTTGGTCAGAAAACAAGTAGGCATTTCCCTAAAGGATTACTTTAATTAAATTAAGCTTGACTTGATTATTAAATATTTAAATTATCCATGTAAATGAACATCTTATTATTTTGGCAGGCCTGGGCTTGGACTAGTTGCTTGTTTAATTTAATATTTCTGACACGATATAGTTACTAAATAATATTGTGGTGTAACTTCTTGATTAGTGTTAGTGTGTGAAACTCTGGAAAACATTTGACTGTTCACATTCATGTGAGTTTAAATTTAAAAGACATTCCCTAAATATCTTCTAATGGTTAGAGAAGCCTCAGACGCTGTAACTAGTGATGGGCCAGAAATCACGACTTGTGATTTGATCACCGTGGTTTTAGAATCACAGGTCGACCTGTGATCACGGGTCAAAACCAAACCCCGCTCCGGCTCTTCTCAAGTAAACTGCCAATATGACTGTTCTTAACTGTACTGACTGAACGAGAACGACTGAGCGACTGAGCTGTAAATTAGTTTGCTTTCTTTTCGTCTTTCTTGCTTTTGATTTATTTTGAGACTAATGCTTATAATTAATTAATGTTATATTAATTAACAGTTCTATCAAACTGATATTCTGTCAAGATGTGGTTAATAGATAAGCAATAAAAACGTCTATTGTAAACAATAAAAAACTATAATTTAAAAGTAAACTATCTGTTTTTATTTATTTATCGATATATCAATTTGATAAAATATATGTCTAAGTATATTTCTTCAGTTTATAATTGTGTATAGCCTATTACCAATAATAATCAATAAATTTAGTATGCTGTAAAATGTACTTGTCTACAATGCTTGTGTGGTAAATTCTATCTAACTTAAAAATACATTTGTTTTTTATATATTCTGCATAGATTTAAATTATCTGTACAATAGTTTAGGTACTTGTTCAATATTTCATGCCAAATAACATCTTAACTATTCAGCCCATTTATGTTTTATTCTACTCCGTTCATCAATCACTTGTAATAACTAACAATAACTGCAAACCACCCATAGCATAGGCCCAATCCGTAATTTGTTGTTCTATTCAGGGACATGGAATCACGGTTAGAATTGAAAGAGCGGAATCGCCGAAATGACGGTTAGAGCTGAAAGAGCGGAATCACTCTTAATCATATGTTAAAATCACAGGTCTGGCAAGTGAGCAGGAGCGGTTATCACTGCTCAGCTAAAAGAGCAGGTAATCCCATCACTAGCTGTAACGTGAATCCACGTTGTGTCCTGCCAGTTTCCCGCATGCGCACTGGCACCCCAGGTCTGGCCCCTTTCCACATCTTAAAATCTCTGACTGAGGGGTATAACCCTCCACAATTCTCCTTATCCTCAAGTAACGCCTTCAATTAGTGAGACGAAACGTATTTGCTGTTGTGTAAACCGTGTAAGTAAAGCGGACACTAAGGCACTTCATTCTACTTTTATTCATTGCTAAACAGTCTGTCTTTTTTATCGTCTTCAATGTTCCGTGCAAACTCATTTACAGTAGTTATTTATTTATGTGTCTATTATTTAAGTGTCTGATTTTATATTTGTGTCTGTTATTTTGTTTTGAGAGTTTTTATTCAATTGTTATATAATTTGTAAAATTCTAAAAAGTTGACTGGTTGAAAATGAGTTTTACAATTGAGGAATCCACAAAGGGAAAACCTTGTATCATTTTTAACAACTACAAATACAGACACTACAGAACTTTGAAATCAGGTGATATTTCTTGGCGCTGCCTTGGTAGAACGTGTGGCGCAGCTATCAAGAGTGACACTCAACTTACCTCAGTTAGTGTAACTAACATCAAACACACTTGAGATCACCCCGTAACGTTGAGACGCCTCTCGTCACCTGCGCCTCATACACCATCCACGTCACTCCGAGCACCCACGGCCTAGTTTGCCACCTGTTCCCGTCACACCACCAACTTGCTCTACACCCAGCCCAGACTCTCTACAACAAACCGCATCAACGTTCATCCCTTCTGAAGAACAGTCTACAGAGGTCACCCGCTTAAAACAAGAGATCGAGAACCTGAAAAACGAGTACCAGAAGCTGCTAAATCATACCAATGAATCGGATACTCCCTTGCTGGAGTTCACTGAGGAAATATTTCCAGTGACCAACTCATCACACCGCGTCGATAAATCCGCCCGTTCCACGACGGTGGACTGCGGTGTTCAGAGCGACCCGCCCCTCAACACATCAGAGAATGCTGCGCCCACCGTTACAGACTCGAGTGTGCAGTGCACTCTGCCGGCGCAAGCCACTGAGTCTTCAGCTGAAGATCTTGAGCCTCAGAACCTCAATAGAAGTACTTGAGGCCGAAAGTCAGCTCCTGAAGCTGCAGCTAAAAAATTGTTCGTCCGCAGAACCTATTGAGGACCAACAATGGAAGGAAGTACAAAATAAGAGAAAAAGAACCCGGTGAAAAACGCCAAAATATCCGATCCGCAAAAAAAGAAAAAGAACATCCCTTATATTAAAAAAACCATTAGTTTATAACCCGTCACGACAATATGCTCCTAAGAAAAACAATAACAATGAAAAAAACGGGAACTACCTGAAAGAGTCTCCAAAACACTGAACTTCCAGGTGATTGATATCGTGGGAGATAGTCATGCCCGACACCTCGCCGGTCTGGTGCAGCAGCGAGTGGCATCAAAAAGAGAGTGAGTGGCATTTGTAAGCCAGGGGCCAGGCTGCCGGACATTACGTTCAGCGATCCAACACAACCAAACAGCTGTAGCGTCTTAATCGCGGGCGCTAATGACATTGCAGCCGGCGAACACCAGAGAATATATAAACTCCTGGAACAGCGCATCATCACCCAAAGGCGCAACTCAGTTAGAGTTGTGATCTCGACTGTGCCTCATCACCATGACTTACCTGCAGACCACCCGGTGCATCAGCAGACAGCCCTCGCCAACTCCTTCACTGAAGAGCTGTGCATCAGATACGAAGGAGTTGAGCTTCTAGATTTCAACGCCATCGGAAGACGCTGGTTCACCCGTCATGGCATGCACCCTCCGTATGCCGGGCAAAAAGATACATGCTGACCTGCTGGTAAGGAGCCTGTTGAAGATGAAACAGGACAGATCCGCCTCCAAGCTAGTCACTGTTCCTGCCACTACTCCCAAAGGATCACCCCCTGGTACCTGCGGGCTCCTGTCGCATCGGGACAGCAGAAGACCCATCTCCTGATGTTCCATTGGCGTTCACTAGGCAACACCACGACAGCTACGCCGAAGCAGTGACCAGCAGGCCAATTACTCGGCCAACTTATACAAAAAGTCATAATACCAGTTTTTTAGGGACCTCACTTACCAGCGACGAACTAAATTGACTGACGGAAAACAAACAAACTCCAAATTTTGCAATCAAGATTCAATACGACTGCTTCACCAAATTATACAAATTGCCACCAACAAACTGGACAACATTCAACAACTGGTTTCATCAACGAAAACATTGAACGTTCCCAAATTCAAAATTTCAAACTTGCCAACGCTTATTGACGACAACTGTCCAAAGGAGGAGGGGTCGCAATTTTCGTAAGGCAAAATTTGACCTTTGATATCTTCACACTCAAGGAAACAATCGAAAAAAGATTTTGAAGCAGTCGGAATCAAACTTCATTCAAAAAATTCAAAATTGGTTGTCATCGGAATTTATAGGTCACCTAGTGGAAACGAACAAAATTTTTTTTCCAAATTCGAAGACTTAATGACTGACTTAACTGACAAATATAAACAGGATTATGTCCTTATGGGTGATTTTAACATTGATGCACTTAACATCAATCATCAATCTACAAAACGGTTATTCGATTTGTTAAGGTCGTTTGGACTCAGGTTGTCAGTCAAAACACCAACCAGAGTTACGACTACAACATGGAGTGGAGTACAAATCGTAAGGGAGCCAAAAATTACAAAAACTATAAGAGACAGACACAAGGCCAGGAAACTTAGCTCTCTTCAACGCTTGTCTTTCCAGAAAGCCATGGGATGTATTAAATCCAACTCAATGTGTAGAACAGCAATTTAGATTTTTCTCATACCGCCTTAATTACTATCTTAATACGTGCTGTCCTACAAAAACAATAGAAGTTCACCCCAAAAAGGCGAACAGTAAATGGATCACAAAAGGAATCTTAGTCTCAAGAGAACAACTCAAATTTTTCTCCGAAATTCAGAAAACAACTTCAAACGAAGGTTTTAAAAGTTTTTCCGGAACTATATAAAAATTTACAAAAATGTTATTCAAGCGGCTAAAGCGTATGACGTCTCCAAATCAACAATCTCGTCCAAAACTGTTTGGGACATCATTAACAATAAAAATAAGGTACAAAAACAAATAAAAATAAAAATCAGAGATGGCTTATGGAGAATGCGGCTGAGGTTGCGAACGAGTTCAACCGATTTTTCGCGTCGGTTGCTTGTGAGTAATCTCCTTGTCCATCCCCCCCTAAAGTAAACCCCCCCACGCATCCAGAGTCCAGTAACTTCATTGGCACTGGCTCCTGTAAAAAAAGGAAGAGCTCGAAAAAATCATCCAGCAGCTCCCAGACAAAAAATCAAACGATATTAACATGATGTCTGTATGGCTCATTAAAAAATGCTCAAAGCATATTGTGAGACCACTATCTCAAATAATAAACTTGTCTTTTGAAGAAGAAGTTTTTCCCTGGCTCCTAAAAAATCGCAAAAGTAAATCCAATTTTCAAGAAAGACAATCTCCACTCTACAAACAACTATAGGCCTGTCTCAATTTTGCCAGTTCTAAGTAAAAAAAAGTCTTTTTGGTAAGAATGCTTCAGATTTTAAACAAACACAACCTACTTTCTGAAGATCAATTTGGCTTCAGAAAGGGTAAATCGACAATTGACGCTGTTGTGAGTCTAGTCGATCTGGTTTTGGAGGAACTAGAAAGTCGAAATTCCACATTAAGTGTGTTTCTCGACTTATCTAAAGCATTCGACTGTGTTGACCATGCTAAACTGCTTGACAAACTGGAATCTCATGGCATCAGAGGTGTGCCGCTCCAGTGGCTTAGGTCTTTTCTGAACCACAGAAAACAAGTTGTCCAAATGTCAAATAAATTCTCTGAACTAATTCATCTAAGGTATGGGGTCCCTCAGGGATCAATACTTAGTCCGGTTCTCTTCTGGTCTATGTTAATGATATTGGGTCATCACTACGTTACGGCAAACTTGTACAGTATGCTGATGACACAACGCTTTATTTCAACAACAAATCGAGAGTAAACCTGGAACATGAAACATTTGTTGACACCAACTGTTGTGTCCAGCATTTCAGCAGCCTCAATCTGAAAACAAACTCTTCAAAATCAAATGTCCTGACTTTCGCACCGCGATCAGGAAATCCCAATGACGGGCCAACCGTCATATTGGATGATACCCTGCTGGATGTCGTCAACTGTTCCAAATTCTTAGGTATATTCCTGGATAGGGGATTGACTTGGAATGTTTACATAGACCATGTCTGCTCAAAACTTTCCACAGGAATATATATTTTGAGGTCCTTAGCCAAATACTGCCCAACTCAGGTGCTGATGACGGCGTATTACGGCTTAATTTACCCCCACCTTACCTACGGTTTGGTATTGTGGGGAGCCAGCTCAAACGCTCAGAGCGTTCAAATTGCAAAAGCAAGCGATTCGCATAATCGCTCTGTTGAAGTTCAGAGAATCTTGCAAGGAAGCATTCAAGGAGTTGCAACTGTTGACCCTGCCATGTCTCTACATTTTAGAGACAACCTTATTCTGTGTGTCTAAATGTGCTATGACCAGCGGTCGGGACATACACACATATGACACACGAGGCAGGAATACCTACCGAACTGGGAACACAGGACGGGGGTTTATGAGCACCTGCCCTCACAATCAGGGGTTCGTTTCATCAACAAGTTGCCCAATTCAATAAAGAGTACCCCGACGCCCAAGGCGTTAAAAACTCGTTTGAAACGCTTTTTAGCGTCCCAAGCATTTTACAGTGTTGACGAGTTCATGGCACGCGACTGGGTGACCGCTTAATCAGAAGACTGACGTCCGGCGCTGGAAGTGGGACGTTATTGGAAGTACAAATGTGGTGAGAGTGGAAATTCTGTATGTTCGAATGGGGTTTTGACGTGGCGTGATTGTTAAAATTTTAGAACTAATCTGACGATTGCTATACATTGTTATGTTCTGGCAATAAAAGATTTGATTTGATTTTATATGTAAATACATAAATAGATTCTTTGATGTCTTATTTCATGAAACCCTCTTTAGATCTTCAACTAAAATAATACTACTAAACTACAAAATAGTTGAAAATGTTCAGTTATTTTTTTCACATTACAACTTTGGTAATTATGTAGAACAGGGGCCTTGTCGATTTTATAGCTGAATTTCTTGTTCATAGTAGATAAATAATTGAGAAACAAGAATATGATCGTTTTTCAGTGGAAAAGTCTGGAAATTATGAAAATAGGAAAAAACAGAAAACTATTTTTGTTCTTAAATATAGCGTTGCGGGTACTCAAACTGTACGGAATTTTGGCCTGGTCTCAAATATGACATTAGCTTGGCATACGAACAATTACAAAGCGCGGTATTACTGGAAATGTCCGGGTTCAAAAAGGCCATGATTTGTCAGAATAGGCCTATAGGTTAGGTATTGATATAGTAGATTAGGTTAGGTTTGGATTTGTAAGGTCATGTAGGTTGAATTAGGTTTTGAGAGATTATGCTATTGTGTTATAGATTCGTATTTGTTAACCTAACCTATTACAATACAACTTAACCTAACATAACCTAACCTAACCAAACCAAACATAACATAGCAAAACCTAATATAACCTCACTGAAACTAGACACTTCCGGTGCTAGCACACATAGTAATAGTTCGATTGAAAATCCCTAACCATATTCCCAATCAGGACAAAAGTCCGCACATTTGGATAACCTTAACGCTGTACTAACGAAGAAAAATATTTTTCTGTTTTCCTCATTTTCGTAATTTTCCACTGGAAAAAACTAATCGTATTCTTGTTTCTTAGTTACTTATCTACTATGAAAAAAAAGCAGAACAAAATTTATAAGGCCCCTGTTCTATTATAATTTTTGGATGATGGTCAAATAAAATAATTTAATATATTAAGCTTTTTAAATGATTGTGAATGAACAAATTTCTTCACTTTCAAATAGCCCACACTATTTAGACAGAAAATTCATTTGGGTTTACTCATATAGCATTTACTTTAAATATAGAACTAAGTTACCTCAGTAAAATAATTACTATTAATTTAATTAAGAATTAATTGTAAATAGAGCAAGAATTTACCTTATAGAGGTATTTTTGGGTACTGATAAACATGATTCAGACTGATCCTTCATATAATCTGGAACATAAAACATAAACACTTAATAGTATTGTGAAATATTTTACGTAAATATATGATGTAATCGTCGTATCTTGTAGTAATTAATTTATAAAGAATTAACTTAGTAGCTTCATTTCAATAACATTCATCATAATACCATGTAATAACAGTTCTCAAATTTATTAAGAAGATGGCCGTGGAATGGAGGATATGAATAAATAATTTTAAAAATTATTAAAATTTGAATTTTTGTCTATTTATCAGTACATGAATAAGATATGTACATCAATATGTGGTTGTATTTGTGTTTTAATACAACGCACAATTTTGTACGTAATTGTGCATATATGTTTAAAAATGTTATCTACTAAAGTAGTTTTTGCAATATTTTAAGGGGTGAATTTATGTGTAATAAAATAGGAAAAGTGAGATTAGTAATATTTTAGAATTAAAGCACTGTGATAAATTATTCATTATTTTAGAATAAATCTTTTTACTAATAAAACCAGAGAAGGGGTTGATTTGTAAGGGATGAAATATATTAATAACGACAAAAAAATATTGTTCAACTAGTCTGAGAAAGAAATTTACTCACCTTAAGCATGATTATATAGTTTTATAGGTATTAACAGTAAGGCATAGCTTTCACCCAAGAAAAAATAAAAGCACACATCGGCATATTATAGATTTTGAAGTGGGCGGTAAGTCGAGCTTGATTCCAAATTTGTATGCAAATCCATAAATGTTGAAAAAGAATTTCCAGATTCTTTACGTGCACGCACGAAAGTTTTACCCTTACATTTAAAGTTTGTCCTGAGAGATATGCCAGTATTTGCCAAATTTTACTCATTAGCAAGTAAGTATTTGTCATTTAATCTAGCGTTTGAGTAGAAAGATATGGAAGTTCTACCATTATAAATGAATGTTAAACCTAGCATGTAGCATTCATGTAAACAGTATATGTTATTAATAACATAATGTTCCAGATTAGAATATATTAACACGACTTAATATCTTTGTAATAAAACATTACTAATTATAAAAACTGCAACATGTCTGTGATATTGTTGATCGAACCTACTAACCCTTATTACTTTCATTTGCTTACAAAAAGATAAAATTAAAAACTTGCCATTAACTGTGGTAGGAACTGAAGTAGTGAAGGTGGTTTTCCTTATGATTTTTAAGGACTGCCTGAAGGACAACAGTCCATGCCGTGCGGGGTTGACGAAGGGTGCTGTAGACAGCGTGTACAACACGGGGTTGACGGCTGCGTTCAGTGGTAGTACAAACACAGCCACCCATGCAAACACCTGTAAAAGAATCACAAGCTATTGATAACCGAGGGGCAGTAGGGCTTATGTGCAGGGTTCATGAGTGGTTCAGACGTTCATGTGTTGATGATATTATAGCATATAGTTAATGTTAATGTGTTTGTTTTATTAATGTTGATACATATGTTACTTATTCCTTTACAAAAATTAGATGTTTTATTTCTGTTCTCTTAGTAACGAGAGAATTAAAAAGTTAGCCTTTTTGTGAATATGCTTACAAATATTATTTTTCTTTTTCAAAGTTAGTATGTTTAGTGAAATTCAGAAATGATCATCAACAGGTTATGGGCCCAGTTATGGCTACAACGTTTAAAAGACAGTTGTTTATAGTTTAAATTCAATTTTAAAGTAATCAAAGCTATAATGATGACTTTTTCTAAGCATATTACACCTTAAGGCAGTGAGTCAGACTAACCAGTGTGGAAGAGGAAAATAAGATATTTGTTGGGTTATCACGAAGGAGCTTTAGGTGTAATAGATAAGAAGCTAGTTAGACCTGAAGCATTGGAGACAGGAGTTACGGAAACAAAAATCAAGAAGCACAAGAAGACTTTTGATTTGTACCGTAAGGCTAATAGCTATGCTAAATATGTGATTACTAGTTCTGTCACTCACGAAGTTAACCTAAATATTATGGACCAAGAAACTGCAAGTGATTCATGGGCATGTTAAAAATAAACCTTAAAGCAACAGCAAGAGTTCAGTTGTTCAAGGTACGCGTATATTTATAGTTCTTTAGTTTTGGTTGGACACACGGGGAAGACGTTTTGGCCCATATAGCCAAGTTAAAAACTTTATGGAATGAACTAAACAATGGTCTTAGGGTTGAAAAGGAAAGTCAGTTGCCAGACTTATAATTAGTTTGCAAGACTGCACATTTTACCTAAACAGTTCAAAAATTTTCAGTATCTTTGGATGATTCTTACCAAAGATGAATGTAAGACTTTTGATGAGATGACTAATCAGGTTTGCATGTTAGAAAGAAAATTTCGTAAAAATAAAAATTAAGGTACGTTTGAGCCTGTTCAAGAGGCCTTAGTAGCAAAAGTAGGCCTAAATAAAAGTAGGGCTAATCAGAACAAAGGCAAAGGTAAGCATCAGACAAGACACAAAACAGAATGACACCTGCAATTACCGTAAGCTACGAGGCCATTGGCTTAAGAATTGTCAAGGTGGGCTTGCCAACGGAAAACCTAGAAAAATTGTTAGGAATCAGGGCAAATCTTGTTCAACTCCTGGTAATAATGAAATTATGTTTATCAGCGAGGAGGTCTAAGCTTGTGATCTGAATCCAACAGTTTGGTGGGTCGACAATGGAGCAACAAGGCATATCACTAATAGTAGTAGGGAAATAGCGGTTCACCAACGCCCCATGAAGAGTTTTCGCCCTATGACGAGTCGGCTAGGTCAGTTTTTTTTAATGAGGTTCTAATGACCTTAACGAGTTTTTAATGGGGTTCTAATGACCTTAACGAGTTTTTTTAACGAGGTTCTAATGACCTTAACGAGGTTCTAATGACCTTAACGAGGTTCTAATTAACCTTAACGAGTTTTCAATGAGGTTCTAATTGACCTTAACGAGTTTTTAATGGGGTTCTAATGACCTTAACGAGTTTTTTTTAACGAGGTTCTAATGACCTTAACGAGGTTCTAATGACCTTAACGAGGTTCTAATTAACCTTAACGAGTTTTCAATGAGGTTCTAATTGACCTTAACGAGTTTTTAATGGGGTTCTAATGACCTTAACGAGTTTTTTAACGAGGTTCTAATGACCCTTACGAGGTTCTAATGACCTTAACGAGGTTCTAATTGACCTTAACGAGTTTTCAATGAGGTTCTAATTGACCTTAACGAGTTTTTAATGTGGTTCTAATGACCTTAACGAGTTTTTAATGAGGTTCTAATTGATCTTAACGAGTTTTTAATGAGGTTCTAATTGACCTTAACGAGTTTTTAATGAGGTTCTAATTGATCTTAACGAGTTTTTAATGAGGTTCTAATTGACCTTAACGAGTTTTTAATGAGGTTCTAATGACCTTGTAGTAGTGAAATAGTGCCGAATATGCCGCCAGAATTTAGGATTTCTGCGTCAAATCGATTACCAGCCCTTCCCCCTTCCCCCTCTCCCCTCCCCCCCTCAAAATCAAAAGGGCCTCGACGATTACCGAAGGTTCCCGACAATCTCCGGAAACCCCCGAAGGTATTCTCCGAAACAATCAATACATTTCCCGTAAAAAGTGGTTTTTTGCTTATATCTCGAAAACGGTGCGTCCTAGAGCCTTGGAAATTTTTTTCGACCCCCGAAAGTCTATTAGGCCCACCTGTATACACCATTTCCGACCTACCTATAACAAAATTTTTCCAAAAATAACACCTTTGAACTTATCTTTACCCCCACCACTTTGGATCTAGTTTCGTTATTTACCGTCCGATTTCGCTCAAATTTGGTACACGTGTACAGATACGCATGCTATACAATATAAACCGTTTGTATTATGTATATGTCGTCTCTGGACTTATCTTTACCCCCACCACTCCGGATCTAGTTTCGTTACTTACCGTCCGATTTCGCTCAAATTTGGTACACGTGTACAGAAAGCTTC